>JADDOH010003132.1:0-95446 GCA_016648135.1 Agrypnia vestita | reverse complement strand
GTTATGGAGATATGCGACATCAAAGTTTGAATTTTTTCTATATATCTGACTTATTTTTTGGAAAACGTTGGACTATCACTACACTAACTCAAATCGATTACGAAAAATTCATTCGTTTCAATAGAAGTTAAATAAAATGATAAAAACCTTTACATTTATTTATTATTTATAAATTTATAAATAAATACATAATTTCAAAATACTTTACATTTGAGATGTTATCTAGAAATTTATTGAAGAATAAATCATTCAAAGTCAGGCTTTCACTTTGTGGTGACATTATTAATAAATAAATATATCTGTATTATTTGTCAACTTTAGTTTAAGGCTCAATCTGAGAAAAGGAACATTGTTCCCGAAACATGTAAAAAATCAATAAAAAGTGGTGTAAACAAAATTATAATAGATTTATTTTTTTATCTATAAAGTTGAAAATAGATCAACTAGTTGACGAATTCAACTAGTTGATCGTCTCGTCGATGGACGGACGTGGACGACCCATCCCTACTGCGAACCTGCGACAAAACTGTAAATACTTTAAACATGCAGCCGATGCAGTTCGTAACAAAATCCAAAATCTGATTTGTATGAAATTTGACGTAGACGCTAAATGCGTACTTTTTTGACCAGGGGTGTATTTTCATAGTTAATTTTATAAAATTGCTCTTTTGGCGATGTTCATTATGCGCCTATCATAAAAAAGTAATAAAATAATTGAAGACAGTCCAGCGAATGGCAAACCACGCTAGTTTTAATTGGCCGATAAAAGCGCGACTCGGTTCTCCTTCATTGTGATATAACGCGTTAAACTAGGTCTGGGTAATGACCGCAGACTTCATGGGAATGTTAAACGATCTAGCGTTGATCCGCGGCCTGGTCACTATTGTGGGACGTTACAATAAACATTATTCTATCCTGATTTAATTATTTCAATGACGGTGATTCGACGCTTATAAGCAACAACAAAAATAATGCTTACGGTGTTTAATAATTTAATAAATGTCTAAAACAACTATAGTAGTGATAAATTGTGAACATGACGTCTGCTGCAATGGTTCTTAAGCGTAGTAGACCTGTCATAATAGTCTGAAAGCCGTAAGGAACTGTGAAGATGGAAGAAACATTTTGCCTTAATATTATTGATGGGTTTGGCGTTACCATTGTAGAGATTTTCATGAAGATCATTAAATGACGTGAAAAACATTAACTTTGTTGCCTCTACGTGAGTTTAATCATATTTTTATATTTTATCTACAACTTAAGTTACCAGAGTAATAGAATCTCTCATCGACAGAATAAGTATTAAACTTCACATACCAAAGTATTAATTATTATTATTATTATCAAAGAATTATTATTATTAAAGAATTAAACTTATTCATTGTTTAATACTTCACCTGTCGATGAGAGATTCTGTCACTCTCGAAACTTTAGAAGTAAACTATAAAAATATTATGAAAGTCACGTACACGTAACAAAGTTAATGTTTTTTACTTGACTTAATGATAATTTTGACATGATAAATATTGACAGTATAATTATCAAATACAAAACACTATTTTATCATAAAAATATTTATATAAATATATTTATAAAAATATGAAAATATATAAATAAAAATATATAAATATATTCATAAAAAAATATATATATATATAAATATATTTATAAAAAAATAAAAATGCTCTGCGCATCGTATATATTTTAATTTATAATTTAAATCGCGATATTTGTTAAATTGTCACATTAAACCAATTTTTTTTTTCAATAAAGGTTAAAGTAATGAAAGATTAAATGATTAATATTATCAATAAAAAATAATTTAGGTATGCGAAACAATATACCTTTATACGAAAAAAAATGACACGGAGTGGATCGCAAAGATATTTCATTAATACATAATACTCAAAGAACATAATTATTACAAAAAACCTCCACCCCTCAATGCAAAACAAAGAGTAGTGCATTACAATGTACGAAGAAACACGAAGATATCCAATTGTCTTGGTCTAATGGTAGACATTTTATGTACAATCTAGACCAATTAGAAGGCCTCGATTATATATACTTTATGTGGGGTATAAAACCAAAGGCAGCAATATCCAAAAATAATATTATGCTGTCACCGAGGATTACTAATAATTAGTAATCCTCGATGACAGCATATTTATATTTTTTTAAGTAAAGAACATTCTAGGTTTTGTGTAGATTTGATTATTCCAATTTTAGACAAAAGCGCTTTTATCTCAGTTTGAGTTTTTTGTGGCTGGTTCAATTTATAATTCGAGATTTTATAGAAAACATAAGTTTAAAACATAAAATCTAGAATTCAGTACATTTCAAATTAGTAATCCTCGGCGACTGCATTCATAACATTTTTTAATTTTTTTTAATATTGCAGCCTTAGCTTTTACACCCCACATCAGTATTACTTATTTCACTCATTATATATTTTACAAAATATACAATGTCTTTCATATTTTTATGCTGTATACAGAAATAGTAAAATATTCATTCAACTAGTCCAGAAGAATTCATAAACATAATACGATATATTTTTAGCGCTTTCCGTGGAATGGAAATCACTGAAAGGAAAGGAGCCAACGGCAAATAAAAAAGAAATCAATTTTGAATGTTTTTCAAACGTATAATAAAATGGAATTAAAATTTTAAAACGTAATAAATAATGACATCATCAGGTGTTGATATTACGTAAAATATTTAAAATTTAAGCAGACCTGCCAACGATTACAGATGTTTTACGAACAACCTATAAAACAAATACAAATAAAAACCAGTTAAGATACAAAACATTTGTTTTTAAGTTCTGCATTTTTAATTTCTCGAGACGCGTTTCGCCTTACGAGGGGGCAAATGCCCATGTTTTTGTTGTTTTTATTTCCATATGTGTGATTGTGGAGTTCTGTATAATTACCTTCGAAACAATAAATTTATATTGAGATAGCAACGAAAATAAAATTTCATATGTAATATAAATACGAACATCTACATTTACAACAAAAAATATTTTTCGCATACTGTCTACATAAATACTTGGGAGTTTTTAAATTAGATATTTTTAGGAATTGTAATAAATTTAAAGCATTTCAACACGATTCAACTTTCATATTCAATATTACCGATAACTCAATATCTAAAAATGTGGAAGTGAATAAGATGTACGGGAAAGTAAATATTGGCAGATAGATGGATTTGAGTGAACGTGGATAAGAAAAGAAGACTCAAAATGATAAATCACCAATCAACAATCCAATAAGACAATAGAGAAGGTTCTAACTAACTACTTTTGAATTTTACATAATTTAATTTCCAACAGTTGAATAAAATCTCTTTATTTTCCGGAATAATTTTTAAGACTAATAAAGCAATTAACAATGGTTAAAAGAAAAATATTAAATTACTTATTTAAAATTCTTGTAGAAAAAATACACAAACGGAGAAGGAAAATAATTCATCGCTCCAAGGATGATTATCAGCCGGAAAGAGAAGTTACAGGAAAATAAAATAAAAAAGTTACGGACGTTTTACACGACGTTACTGGGAGAGACAGACGGGCAGACAAAGAAATTATTGTAATTGGGATATACCTACCATTTATATGTTATAGACATGATAAAAATGTTTATTGCATTGTCTCTTCTGCCTGTTCTGTGTAAATGCAGGTACCAACATAACAAGAATATTTCAATTTTTAATCATGTAATAGAAAATAAGAAAACAATTTTAAACATTATGAAATATAAAAAACATGTTTTTTCCTTAAAATACCACAAGTTTGATGATAATTTTAAATTGAAAGGAAAATCAAAAAATTTAAAGTGCGATATATTGTACATTCATAAAGAACGGGTTGACAATTTGTTTAAAGACGAGATTCAGTTGCATACCTGTGGATCACCTATGAATCGATGATAAGATTCTAAGCAACGTTGTATGGATGAAACGATTTTTTTTTTCAGAATTTATTTATTTATTTTTGATACATATTACAAACATGCATAAGCCAAACTGCGCAGCAGTTTTACGGCACTTGTAACAGTACGGCACTTGTAACAGTACAGCACTTGTAACAGCACGGTACTTGTACGGTACTTGTAACAGCGCTCTCAGCAGAGGGCTAGCCCTTAACAAATTTACAGTACCCAAATAAAAGCGTGGCCGATATTATGTTATTTTGTCAATTAAAAATCTCACCAATAACATTTTTAACTAGTTAGTAAGAATCTCCTTGCCATGAATGCGAACGACCGGTCCGGACACGTCCGAAGAATGCCTCCTTCAGGATACCCACACACGGCAGGACATCAGCAACCCCCACGAGTGCGGAGAAGACCTCGAAGAAGATGGTCTGAAGGACCCGTGACGACAGGGGGCAGTGACGAGTATTTTCAATGGATCGTAGCAGCGTGATGATGATGAAGTATTAGCATAACAAATACAGGTTGCCTCGTAGCTCGTAACAAAATCTTCGAGGGAGTCTTCTCAACGGTTAAGGAGATAAGCGACATGAAAATTTGCATTTTTTTCAACATTTCTGACTTTTCATTTGTAAAACAGTTAACTATCACGAAAGATATTTATATCGAATATTAAAAAGTCATTCACTTTGATAAAAAAAAAGATTAAAACATTGGAAAAAAGTTGTAATTTCTGCACGGTTTTGATAATTTTATTTGATTTGTAACAAAGAGAATGAACTTTCATGATACTCACACGTTTTACAGGATATAAGTCAGATATTTTGAAAAATAAACGCTTAATAAATTAAGTGTAAAGAATATTTTCTACTCAAAATTGAACAAAGGAGACTCCCCCGAAGTTTTTGCTACTTGCTACGAGACACCGTGTATAAATAAAAATAACGATATCACCGTATAACATAGATATCTTTAGAACAGTAGATTTACGAGTGTTATCCAAGCAAGACTCGATACTATAATAATCTCGTGTAAAGATGGAGTTGGATTAGATTTTAGAACGATCGTTAGGTCAATATTGCGGTCGACTGCGACCGACTACTTGGAAATCCCTGACGCCACATTACACAATTTTCTCTTGGAGGGCTTCAGCTGACATCCACTGCCGAGCGCCGCGGCGGCTAAAGCTCGCGAGGGAAAACTAAAACAAATTTAAATCGTACAGGAGAGACAGCGAAAATCTCCCTTCCCAACTATTTTTCTCTTTGAATACCTAAATTATTCATGCTTTGCTCAATTGTTTAATATTTTCCTCGGTTTGATAATAATTTATTTTTAATATTTACTGTAGGTACCTACATCATGGTAACTCATTTTAATAACATTTATACTGAACTTTTTAAATACATAGAACCACTTGAGATTTTTATTTATTACCTAATAACGTTCGTAACATTTTTATACTTTCAGTTTTACTTTCTTTTTAACCAGTACTGGAATGGATACGTCCGAAAATCGCGCTTTCTAAATTTTTGAAACCAAAAAAATTCCAGAGGCGCCGAGTATCGATCCTGATCCTGATATGACAAGCAAAGTGATTTTTTTATCTCTTCTCAAGCTGAAGGCCAAATTATGGTAATGGAATAAAATGCTGATTTTCTTCGTATTTGTAATCTTGTAAGCCAGAGCTCCACTCTTTCGGATGAAGAAGGTATTATGCAACCGTGACCTAAACTTAAATTTGCGAATGAGCATGATACGATGCTATGTAGTTTTATATGGAATGGAATCATGGACACTCACTGAAACAATGCTGAAGCGACTTGAAACATTTGAGATGTGGATCTAGAGATGGCTTCTAAAAATAAGCTGGATTGATAGGGTTACAAATGACAATGTAATGATCCGGCTGCGAAAGGAAATTCTTTAAAATAATCAAAAACCCATTTACAATATATCACGAGCATTCAGAAAAGTACCACATCCTGCATCTCATCATTCAATGCAAAACAGCGAGCAGAAGAGGACGCCATGGCTAAAAAACCTATGGTTTGAGAAATCCACGATCCAGCTATTTCGAGCTGCTGCCAGCAAGATTGGATTGCCAATATTAACGCCCAGCAACACGTGTATGAAAAACGCTGACATCGAGCATTACACGCAGAAGAAGCAAACGGAGCGAGGTTAAGTGATAAACATTATGGTGATAAAGCAAAATACACCAAGAATCAGAAATGCAAAATGCTGACGCGTCCGTTTCCAAAATAGGCAGACAAAAGATTCCAAATATGCTAATAATAATAATAATAATATTGGATTATTTATATAGCGCCATTTTTGTGAAAATTTCACCTCAAGGGCGCTTTACACACAAAAAACTCTTACATACTAAAATCATAGAATCACAAAATGAAAAAGAAAAACAGTTCAAAACATAAAATTTCTATTTCTCACACAGTTTCCACGCTCGCGAAATATGCTGGCGAGTTCGTTTCCATGCTGCAGTTCTTTGTTACAGCCGACACGACAACGCAAAAATCTGGATATAAAAGACGTTGCAGCAAAGTACCAAGTTAATTCGTTCCCTCGCCGTAACAACGACGTTACGCTGCACGGCCGCTACCGCGCGGTAGCGCGTCTCTCTCTACACCATACGACCAATCTCCAACTTGCAGTAGCTACGACAATCACTACGCCGCTAATAAATCACAGTATAAATAATTGAAGTTTTTTGCGTGGGTTGCTATATAAATGACCTCCCACGGTCATACATACTAGTATAATGGTCACTAGAGGGGTTTGATTTCGTGTCCAGAATGTTAATACTATTATTTAAAGTGTCGTAAATAGGTTTTCTGTGCTCTGACTACAAAAATATTCAGTTTAGTAACAATTTACTACTTCCCGAAAATTCACCTATCGCGGTAGAATCTGAAACGAGGGATTGTATCTAGTTTGTATTCCTTGGCACGATCCCCGCCTATCACACAGAGCACCGAGGTTCGGTTCCCCGCTAGGGAGATTTAATTTACAATTAATTGATATACCAATTACTTTGTAGTGCAACATTGTTATTTTAAACGTATTCTCAGGTTTTCACGGCCGTTCAGAATATTCTATGTGTCGTTTTCTGTGATATTCTGCCTTGTGTGTCTGACCTCTCTGGCCGACGTTTCGGACCACGTGGCAGGGCCCATCATATCACATCAGCATGGATGGACCCTTCAATGGAATGCGAAACATCGGCCAGAGAGGTCAGACATACTTTGCAGAATATGCCAGAAAACTACACAAAAAAAAAAATCATTTAAATTTTGTTCAACACACGCTTTGAATTATTTTGTCGCCATTATAGTTTAGAGAGGAATAGAGAAAAAATAGAGTAGTCAAAATAAATATGTATACTAATAACTATATATATTAGAGGAATATGGCGTTCTATCCTCTCTGCCTACCCCTGCGGAGAAACGGCGTGATGTTTAGTTAGTTACATTGTATTTAGTACATTGTTAAGTGTGTTAAAATATGAATTTTTACATGAATTTATATTTTTTTATTCGAAACAGAAAAACATATTCGCACCACGTATTTTTTTCCTACTGTTCAAATTGCAAATGAATATGCGAATGATATGAATATAAGTAAACATCGAGAATGATCACTTTTAGAAATGTGTATTACAAAGCGCCGACATTTTTAAAATATTTGAATATATTCATTCTCCCATAATTTATTTTTACCCCAAAGGACCCGCATCGCGCTGACTACCAAGTGAGCACACTCAAAAAACAAAAACCGGGACAAAATAGAGCGCTACAAAAGCTATGAGTGATTCTCACGCCGGCGACCGTTACATAAAGGTCGTCCCGCGGGATGCGTGACGTGTGGGCGCCACAGGCCAATTTTCTAAACCATCGAGAAATTTCTTTCGAGAAAAACCAATTTGTAAAATGTATTTGACAATATTACAAAAAATGTAACCAGGTTCTACGAATAACCCCTATTATAACAAATACAAAAAAAACTCAGTACTCAAAAGTCGCTGGAATATTATATTTATAAATGGTAAAGACAATAAGCTCGCTTTTTATATTAAAGTGCAGATTAAATATTAAACGAAAATTACCCCCCCCCCTCTACGCAGCAAGTAAATCGATTGAGTACATGCTATTGAGCTATTTTAATGATTATATTAGTGTCATTAGTTGTTTTTTTTTTAAATTAAAGGTAATAAGAGGTGAAATAAAATTTAATAAAGATAATAATAGGTGAAATAAAATTAAAATAGAAATAATTTATTAAAAATCATAAATTGTAGTTAAAAAAAATATTTAATAACAAAAAACAAATTGAATTATATAGCCCAGGCGCCAGAGCTACTTGAGTATGCAAAATATGAGGACCTGCAACTATGCTATCAGCTTCTTATACCCAAGACACCAAATAACAAAAATTGGATGTTGTCAGCAGCTTTATCGGTTCCTTTCCCTTTTTTCCTAATTAAATAGCCCGCCCCCAAGCGTCAGAGGGCATAGCGTACCTAGCCCTTTAATGTTTTTGTGCAACAGTAGGATAAAAACCATTGTGAGTAACGTATATTTTTTCGTGTTTGTAAAATAGCATTTGAGTTTTGTCGTTTTTGAGTGATAAATTAATAACTGTTTTATTAAAATACGTGAGCAATGTCGCTACAAGTGACAAATGTGAAAAGAAAAAGAACGAACGAGTTATCGTGTTTGTTTTGTGATAAAGCCGGTGACTTGGTTAAGGAACCGAAACCACAATCATTTATAAGTATTCAAAAAGCAGCAGGTCGAAGAAAAGATGACATTAGTAAAAAGTTACAAAATAATCCAGAGTTCGCAGCACTAGAATATTCATGGCGTCGATGTTGTATGGCGAGATATTTTAATTTTATTTTATTTCTACGGTTTACACCTATTATTAAAATAAGAAACTTATATATATCCAGAAGAGTTATGTAAGTGATGAAAAATAAGACAACGAGAAATAGCATTGCATAAACAGTCAGATATGTCTACTTCCATTGCAGAACAAGGTGATGCAGGTGTGGCAGGTAGTAGCAAAAGTATTCGCCAATCATTAAGAAATAAAACGAAAGGAAGGCTAGGTACGCTATGCACTCTGACGCTTAGGGGCGGGCTATTTAATTAGGGAAAAGGGAAAGGAACCGATAAAGCTGCTGACAACATCCAGTTTTTGTTATTTGGTGTCTTGGGTATAAGAAGCTTATAACATAGTTGCCGGTCCTTAAGGCGGGATAGCCGATTCTCAAACATGTGTATCTGTCAAATTACATCGATAGATCATGTGCTTTCAAGCCGTGCGCGACATTTCATCTGAGCGCAAATCGAATAAAAATTATACGTTCGTTGCATATTTATGGTACATACGTTGCTAAAACAGTAAGGTTTTGATAGAAAGAGATGGTCATATATTCTTCGCTTTCGTCCGCGTCAGGCATCCCCGCAGAAGCACCTCACGTATCAAAATATTTACTTATATAACTTTAGACAAATGATCTTATATTATTTGAGTCGACTTATTATTTTCCGTAAATAATTTAAGAATCATAGTAATAATTCTGAACTCCTTTTTAAATCAATGCATATCGTAATATGAAAATAACAAAACAATTACCTAGCCCCATGAACGTACTGCGTATATCAAAATGTATTATTTTATCTATCGACAAATTCCCGTATTTTATTTACGTCCAATTATTACTTACTGTATAGAATTTAAAAAACATATTAATAATTCTGAAATACTTTTCAAATCATAATGAATATCGTTAAAATTAAACAAGAAATAAATACACGGTAGACGTGAACGCGCATGCGCACGGCGCGTACAGTATGTATCTTGATACTTCAAATGATCTGGAACAATTGTTGAAATTAGGATAATACCGAAACTGACATGTGACGCATGTTCAAAGTGTAAAAAGGATGAAACCGTTCGAAAATCCATATAAAACCTTAATATATGGGAGATATCAATTGCTTTTGAGCGTATTATATAATAATAATTCATATAAATGGCAAATTTGGCGTAAAAGTACGATGAATAGTGAAATAAATGACGAGGAATATTCGGCTACATAAACACGACTGACCTCTGCCGCGGCCAGACGGCATACATACGCGTTCCGACGTTGATGATGTCGTTTTTCATACTTTAGAATTTTTATTTTAAAATAATAATTAACGTATTTTTTATAAAAAAAATTTGCTTTTTAATAGTGAATGAAGACTCAAAGTGCGAATATAGATACAATATATCGTTTAAAATCATCTTTTTATATGAATAAACAACATTTGAAAATGACCAAAAATCGTAAATATTTAAGCATGTTTGAAAAAGGATATCTTTTCTAATATTGAATATTTCTTAATTTCCTACGTACGGATTCTAGATAATTAAGTAAACTTTATACGTATAAAAAAACATATTATGCTTACATAGAAATTTTAAACGAACCACTCTAGGCCCGGGAACATTAAAAAGGTTTTTTTTGCTGCGGCCTGTGGATTAATGCCTATATTTTTCTTAATTATTGTAAATAATGTTTAGTTTATTACTTTTATATAAGAATAAAGGTTTTACCTAAGTGATCGCCCTAAAAAAATTGTAATCTATCACATACATTCTGATATAAATGAATAATAAAAACCCACATTTTCGTAAAAAAACGCCGAAATATGCATTTGCAGTGAATGTACCGCCTTAAATTTTGCATAGGGGAAGGTGGTGTCAATAGTAACAGGTGTCGATTGTAACAGTCGCCGTATATTTTTAAATATTGGTCATTTAATGGGACAAGCAGTACCGTCTATTAGACGGGATCAATAGCTATCAAAGAACGCCATTTTGCGTTAACATCAGTTTGAAAGTATCGGTATATTGGATATCATCGTATTTCAGCCTAGTGAAGTAAAAAAATCATTAAATAGTCACCTTTTTGTATTCGTCAAATTGTAAGTATTTTTTATTGCTTTATTCTGTGTTCGTATTCAAAATATTGTTTATTATCATGATGTGTATATATTTTAACGGTTTTTTTAATAGTTTAAGATAAAACAACCTTAATGCAATGTGGCGAAAGGTGTCAATTGTAACATGTTACAATTGACACCATTCGAGATAATAATGTAATGTAATTGGAAGTTAATGTCATTTTGAGTTCCTGGTTGTTAAAAATGGTTAAACCTAGAGAACGAAAGACAAATAGGGAAAAAAGATCCAAGGAAACCTTTGAGAAGGCACACTTTTATAAAAGATTTTATAAAAAAATGGAAACGTGTCAATAAGAAAAGCAGCCAAGCATATCGAAATATAACACGTATCTCCTCATAGATACATGGAACGCATCAAAAAAGATGGATCTGTCCCAGTATTAGGATATCTACCCCACAACAAGCTATTATCTAATCAGAAAAAGAATTAGCTGACTACTGTGAATTTTAATAAATTCTAATTTTTTCATTCCTCACTCTATCGACCAAAGATTTTACACACAAGCGTCATAGTGACCGCATTTCCACCGCATTCAGTCTACTTTCATTCCTCTTTTGCCAATTGCAGGCTTCACTTCCATACATCAGGGTTGGCACTAGAACGCTATTATGTACTGCTAGTCTTGCTTCCTTTGACAGATTCTTTTTGGCCATAATTGCATGAGGCTCATGCATACATGAGGCGAGTGTTGAAGGCAATAGGAATAGAGGGCGTCCGTGAAAGACCTGGCACGATCAGATACTACAAGTATTTGAGGATGGCCTTCTTTACGGCCGCAAACAACCGTTGAACTTGTATGAGAAGATGTATGAATGTGGCCGAAGCAAAAGTGGTGGGCCAGGATAGAAGAGTGTAGTGTTCAATCCTCTCTGCATATCCCTGCGGGGAAACGGCGTGATGGTTAGTTAGTTTGTTAGTCAAAATAAAATATCAACAACCATTACTCCAATAACATCAACAGCTCAACTCTGACATATCCCACTGGTTGGGATGAAGTTGGTGTAGCTTCGAAAGATTAGCTGATTGCATTTATCAGAAGGAATCCTTCGTATTGAGTAACAAAGCTGCAAAAAATAAGCAAGGTAAAAGAAGAACAGAAACTTGTATAATAACCGAGAAAAAAGAAGAAACTGATGATGCTTTATGTTTAATTTGTACCGAACCATATTCAAAAAGCAAAGAGGGTTGGATCCAGTGTTCCTCCTGTAAATTATGGGCGCATGAGAATTGTGCCCAAACCAAACAATTAAATTATGTGTTTCAATTTTGAATCTGATAATGATTGAGCAATTTGAACTACTTTCACGGTATTAAAATTATTTTAGGGAAGCATATTAAATTAGATTTTTTTTCTAATTATTTTATAAATTTTGGTTTTTATAATTAGATAATTTGTTTTGTTTTTATGTATCTTACAACTTTATAGTCATTTAGTACATAAAAATATACCTAATAAAAATAAGTAGATACATTATGTTTTGTGCGACTTATGTTACAATTGACACCACGAGTGTTACTATCGACACCACTGTGGTGTCAAATGTAACAGTTTTCTTCTTTTTTTAATTTTCAAATAAACAAAAATTCTTAATACCTTCAATTTTTTTAACCATACACTTAGTTCCTAAATATATGGAAGTGCTTTGAAAAAATAAATCAGGTAATTTAACCGGTTAATTTTTTTGTTATAAACCAGAATATCTTTTTTGTTACTTTTGACATCACCTTCCCCTACTCCAGCACCTCTGGCGCCTGGGCTATATTATTTAATTTGTTTTTGTCATTGTAATTGTAGTTAAATATTTTTTTAACTACAATTTATGATTTTTAATCAATTATTTCTATTTTAATTTTATTTCACAACATATTATTACCTTTAATTAATAAAAAAACCCAACCAATGACACTAATATAATCATTAAAATAGCTCAATAGCATGTACTCAATCGATATACTTGCTGCGTAGAGGGGGGATGGGGGGGTTATAAAAAAAAATTGGACCACCTGGGTTTCTGGCAACATTCATATTCTTAATCTATAGGCTTTTCTGAACAGGAATCAATTATCAGAATGCGGTTCTCATATTTTGCATACTCAAGTACCTCTGGCGCCTGGATTATTATATAAATTTACTTATATCATTTGATTAATTACACTTACATGTTTCGGAAATACCTATTCATCGTTACAGGCAGGTGTAATTAATCAAATAATATAAGTAGATTTATACCAATAATACAATCAATATTTTTTTAAATGTCAATTTACAATGTTGCTGAATCAATTGAAATAATAATTTTTCTCTATTATAGTTTGAGGAGGAGCAGTCGCTCTCATCATCGGGTGTAATAATTGATAATAATAAATATTATTATTGTTAATAATTGAACCTGATAATCAGAGGGACTGTTTCTCTCGAAACTGACAAACATGTTGCACTTTAAATACCTACCATATCAACTGACAAAAGATAAATATTTGACTATTATTGATTGTTATGGAAATTAGAAGTTTATTTTGATTTTCGCTTTTCGAGTTATTTTATCGCTACTATTGTTTCGAAAAAAGCAGTCCCTCTCGTCATCATAATTTGCAAAATTGATGACTAAGCACTCTTTCGATAGTCATAAATTAAAGCTTTTCCACTCAGTACCTGAAATTATTGATAACGAACAACTAAGTAATCGAAAAATATCGGAAAAAACACTACCTAATGAATAACATCACATTCACCAAAAATTCGCGATAACTGTCTATTGACCATAGAAAAACTCTAACGGTTTAAAAACACCTCATATTTCTTCTTCTCTGGTCTGTGGCCTCATCACTGAGAATCGTGATTCCCAGGTGTGGTCTGCTAATTTCCTTGACAATTTTCTGCAGTTCATAGCCGTGCCAATACTATATCCAGTAGGGTCCTTGGGTGCTAATCCATCGTGTTGGAGATCGACTTCTTCCAATCTGGCCTTCCACCTTTCCAGTCACTATCAGGAAATCATCTTCCTCCAAAAAATTAGGAGATGGATCTCAGACAGAATCACACAAATCTTTGGTTGCAAGAAAATTAAAGTCTTAGTGTGCATTTCTGCTCTGTTTATAGAATAAATCTGATGATGAGAGGGACGTGCTCCTCTCGAAACTATAGCAATGATAAAATTACTGAACGTGTTTGTAGCAAAAGTTAAGTTTAGTGAAAATTAAAAGAAAGATTTAACTTAGGCATTCAGTGACATTTACTTTGCTTTTCATAAATCCACCTTATTTTTTAAATTATAATAAAGAATAAATAACGTCCTGGAAAAAAGTCTCTCTTTGGCCTTCTTTGTACGTCCAATCTTAGAATATGTCCTTGGTCTTTCAGACCAAGTCTCTGAGATAGTCAATAAGTCAACATTCAATTATTCCTCGTAGCAAGGCCAGTGAATCAAGGATAAGTGCAAAAAGAGAATTAAAAACGAATACCAAATTGGACGCGATTTTGATTAATTATTCGTAAATGGAAAATTAGTTTCCCGGAGGATGATGGCCGCGAAATTGACAGCCATTTCCGACGTGAATTGGTCGACAGCGGGGACCGGCGGCCGATAACGAGATTGGCAGAGGGCGAACAATAAGTGGCAGATTCAGAGCAATCACTTCATTGGGGCACTTCCATAAATAACGTTGTACGGAAAGAAGTGAAGTGTAGCATTTATGGAAGATAATTATCCACAGTAAAAAACACAGACATTTGATTTTTTATCGACAAAATTTGTATTTTCCGCCACTGTATCTATGAAAACACTATTTGTGGAGTATTTATTCATTTATTTATTTTGTTTTAGGGAAAATTAACAGCAAAACAACAAAACAAATATAAAAGTAAAGGCAGCAATATACAAAAAATAAAAAAATGTTTTGAATGCAGTCACCGTGGATAACTAATTTAAAATGTACTGAATTCTAGACTTTATGTATCTATCCCTTACTACTATATCTTGATTAATAATGTCCCCCCGGGGATAAAATCCAGAATTGTGTTTTTGAAAATTTTTAACATACTCAAAATATTCTGAATATTCAATATTATTAAATTTACAATATTACAATTGAGAAATAACAGATGTCTCACCGAAAAATAAATATGTATGTAGTAGGGATGGGCGTTGAATGGACGGACTAGTTGAAATCAACCGTTGACGTTGCATCGACGCGTCGACCGTTTACGTTTATCGCATGGACTAGTTGAATTCGTAGACGGTGGACAGCGGACGCCGTGGTCGGTGGACGATTCGAGATTAACGCAATGCAAAGCAACGAGCGAGAGCAAGACAAAACGTCTCCGTTTATTTCTCTCTCATCTCTCGCTGTCGACTTGTAGATGCCATAGACGTCATAGACGGCTCGACGGGTAATTTCATTTCAACTCTAAAGTACACTACCATAGAGTGCAGATCTGTGTACACGAACTATGACTAGAGATTTGAAATTTGAATACATGCGTAGCGCGAGATAGGCTTAATAAGCTATTATCTATTATTTTTTACTTGATTTTTTGTGATGTCACGTGCGACGATTCGGTGAATTCCCAATTTTACGCCGTATAAAATAAAACAATTCTGTTTAATTATTTTATTTTTTATTGAACTATTATTAATTAATAGGCCGGCTAGATATTTTTCTAAAATCAATATTTTATTCGATCGATCTCGACTTCTTATATATTTACCTGAAAAGGGATGCTAAAATTTAATTATTGTGTTATTTCCTTACTTTTCAACTTTAGCATATAATTGATAAACAAACTTGTAGGGAATAAAAATTTCTATACCTAACTATGGTCCTTATTCAGGAGTCCAACATTAATTATTGTATATGTAATATAATCATGAATTTAGGTTTAATTAATTTTTATTATAAATTCCCTATTTTCAACTTTGTAGATAAAAAAAATAAATCTATTATAATTTTGTTTACACCACTTTTTATTGGTTTTTTACATGTTTCGGGAACAATGTTCCTTTTCTCAAATTGAGCCTTAAACTAAAGTTGACAAATAATACAGATATATTTATTTATTAATAATGTCACCACAAAGTGAAAGTCTGACTTTGAAAGATGTATTCTTCAATAAATTTCTAGATAACATCTCAAATGTAAAGTATTTTAAAATTATGTATTTATTTATAAATTTATAGATAATAAATAAATGTAAAGGTTTTTATAATTTTATTTAACTTGTATTGAAACGAATGAATTTTTCGTAATCGATTTGAGTTAGTGTAGTGATAGTCCAACGTTTTACAAAAAATAATACTCATAATCAAGGCAGGAATATAGTCCTGCTAGGTTATTATTGTTTTCCAAATAACCCTGTACACATGTAATAATGTGTATCTAATATATTTTTTTATACACACATTGCTTTGTACTTTATATTTTTAATTTTTATACTCATATTTTAATGCTAATACCCGATACTTTCACTGCTTACACCTGATATTGTTGTGTATACCTACTTCTTTCTTTATTATATATAGAAAGAAGTATATAAAATATGTAAAAGCCTATAAATAATAAAATATTTCTTTTTACATATAAGCACAAGTAGCGGTTTTACTTTCCCCGAAACTATATTCCTTCGAACTTCTTTAAATTTTAAAAATTAACGTAATAAAAATAACCAACGGTTGTGCCGTCGAGCAGCGTCGCGTCAAACCGTAGACAGTTGACTGTCGTCCCGATGTTTAGATAAACGTCCGCGACGTCCGCGTAACGAAGTTGACGCGTCAACTAGTTGAAAAATTCAACTAGTTGATCGTCTCGTCGATGGATGGACGTGGACGGTCTCGTTTCGTCGACGGTAAATACGTCGACGACCCATCCCTACCACGTGGTACTGACGCTCCGCGGAATGTTGCAGTGAGTACGCTCGGGTACCGTGCGCATGGCAACGTTGCCACGGCACGTAGAAATGCCGCGCCATGTTGTGCGCGAAGTCGCGGAACAGTGCACGACGTTGCAACGTCACGTAGACTCTATGCCGCGCGTGCTGTTGAGGGACAATTTGTCCCCTAGTGAATACATGGCTTTAAACTTAATTCAAATATTTTTTTATCTAAAATAAACAAAAAAAACTACTAAAACAATATGTATTGAATTAAAAAGAAAATTAACAACCATTAATCTATATTTTAAAAATTTTGTCGTAAATTAATATCTTACTTGACTTTATAAATTACGACATCTTCGCGAATATACCGCCGTCTGCAAGGTCACCAAAGCACGCATATGACAGACAATCTGACGCAAGTTCAACGTGATTTTATCAGTAGAAAAGCAAAATAATATCAAACTAATTAAAAAAAAACTCATTATCTGCGATGAATAGATTGCTTTCGAATATATAACATGGTATTATTTTGAACTAAGGTCAAATTTGGCATAAAAACACGTTTTAAAGTGGTTTTTTTTATGAAAAAGTGCATGGACCACAAAGAAACGTCCGCCTCTCCCGCACGGCGATACCGCGTGCGGTATCTGATTCATAACTGAGCTATTTCTTGACACATTTCACACTTCAGAATTTTTATTTTAAAATAATAATTAACGTATTTTTAATAAAAAATGTAGCTTTTTAATAGTGAATGAAGACTCAAAGTGCGAATATTGATACAATATATCGTTTAAAATCATCTTTTTATATGAATAAACAATATTTGAAAAGCATCAAAATCGTAAAAATTTCTGGCATTTTTAAAATATTATTACTTTTATTAATATTGAATATTTCTTAATATCCTACGTACGGATTCTAGATAATTAAGCAAACTTTATATGTATAAAAAACATAGTATGCTTACACACAAATTTTCAACGAACGAATCGTCGCCCGGGAGCATTAAAAACGTTTTTTTTGCCGCGGCCTGTGGATTAATGCTTATATTTTTCTTATTTATTATAAACAATGTTCAGTTTATTACTTTTATATAAGAACAAAGGTTCTATCTAAGTTATCGCCCTAAAAAATTTTCAATCTATCATATAAATTCTGATATAAATGAATAATAAAAACCCACATTTTCGTAAAAAACGAAATATGCATAGTTACCTACTTTTTTTAAAGCATTATCTAATTTAATATTACTGAATAATTTATTATTACTAATCACGGTCGTAACATGGATTACACAATGAATGAAAAAACAGCATTCAGCTTTTTAATTGTATACCTACATATTAGAAATTTAAAATTAAGTTTACTGATGAATTATGAAGTTATGCAATATTTTTTCAGCTTGATTAAAAATAAATATTACCACAATATATAACTATTTATTTCTTTTGCGATAAGATATGGTTACAAATAAAATATAGATAGTAATTAACTACAATACACATACATAACGCAATTTATTAAATAATTATTTGCACTTTGAACCTTATTTCTTAGGCAACTACGATATACTTTCATGACATTTAAAACAAAAAACACAATAAAAAATTAATAACTATCATTGGTTATATAATCATAATATTGCTTTTACTTATTATAATAAAATTATGAAATTAAGATAATAAATTATTAAGAAAGTTAGTTTTTTAAATGTTCATGTTTTAGAAAAGTATCAGTCATAAAAATTTACAACATAGAGAATTTTTCTAATAAATAATTAACTTTTGGTTAAATTAAAAATAATTCCTATCTATTTATTTTTATTATTTATAAAAATAATAATAGTAATTTTTTTATATTATATTATAAAAAAATATAACATTATTTTTACTGTTAATGTTGGGTCATTCATATTATCTTATTTTGTTGTGTTATCCATGTCTATTACGATTTTTAAGTGTGCTAGGAAACATCTGTGAGTGAAAACCTGGGGACTGATCTGATGGTCCAGGACTCCCTGAGCTAGCATTTCTACAATTTGCCAGGTCATATCCGGGGTAGCGGGAGTTTTTAATCGCGCGAGGATCTGATAAGTAGAGGCTTGGATAAAAAGGAAATCCGATATCCTGTTATCATCTTTAGAATGACGGTGGGTGAGTGAAACTCCTGCCATTTCTGAAGATATTCCACAAACCGTCCCGCTCGGAAACAGTAATTTGTTATTGGCGCGACGTCTGCCCTCGCGCAGATCGAACGTAGGCTGGTTGTCTTCCTCTCTGATTCGAGGCATACTTTGGGGATTTCGCCCAGGGTCTTCCCGCTTGATGCGAAATGGCCCGCGAAAGGTCCCATCAATAGAAGGTCGCTTGGTGGATGTGGACTTCTGCCTCGCAGTTATTGCCAAGTTCTCCCTAACACTGGAACGAGGGAGTATCAGTTGACCAGAAGGGGTTGACAATCTGAATAATTTGGCTATTCCACCGAGCCTCTGGAGCTCTGTGGAGAAAGCCTTTTCTTCAAACAAATGACTGTTTCTCGGGGGGATTTTTGATAATGATTGAGCCTTGTGTTTGTACCTCAGGAAACAGTTACGTCGAGACTCGATCACTTCTGCTTTCTTGCCACAAACTATTTGCAAAAGGTCGTCGGAACAGCGGTTGAAGTCGCTCTGCCCTCCGAATATATTTTCAACCTTTTCCACGAGGTTCTCGGGAGTAAACTCCTGCGGGCCATCGTAAGCTCAATCGATAAGCTTCTGGAGACTACTTTGGAGGACATCCCACTCTTTGAGCACAGCTTGTGCAGCGGCTGCAAGCACCCTCTGTTGCTGCCAATTGCATCGACGACGCGTTCACCACTATCAGCTCGATAATCGGCTCCGAATCCTTGAAGCCCGGCTCTGCTACATAGGCTTTAAGAGTTTTAGCATAGCGCACATCTGACCATTCTGCTGAGTTAATTCTTTGCAGGCGTTCGATCACTGCAAGCATGTGAGCCTACGGTCTCGGATTCCGCGGCTCGGCTAATTGACTCACCACCTGACTCGGATAGTGGTTCTCTTGGCTCGTGGACTCATGCTCCATTCTCTCCGGCATTTTTGTACCTCACCATGATTCTGCAAATCTCTGATTTGCCGAGATAACCTCCGGAGATGGCGGGAGTGAGACGTTTTGCTATGGCCACTCTGAGAGGATGAGCCACTCAAATCGCACTTGTGTAATCTTTTTCCTCTCGCCAGTTTTAGTTGACGGCGCGACTCAACTTTGCGATGTTTTGATCGTTGGCGCAACTCAACTTCGCAATCTTTCAATCGACGGCGCAGCTCAACTTCCTGATGTTTTTCTATAGAAAGTCTATCACGCGGCTCCGATACGTCACGGCCCTTAGATTGCACATCATTACTTCTAACTAACTAACTAATTTACCATTACGCCGTTCCCTCTTGGGTGTAGGCAGAGGATAGAGCGCCACACTCTTCTGTACTGACATACAACTCTCGTCTCATTCACATTCATGCATTTTCACATGCAAGCTCGCCGGTTGTTGAGGCTTCTAACGGGACCATCTTCTAGTATCTGGTTAATCTGGTCATGCCACGTCTTCCGCGGTCGCCCTCTCTTTCTGGCGCCATCAACACTTGCATTATATATCTTTCTTACCCTTCTTTCCTCATTCATTCGCTCAATATGCCCAAACCATCCGAGCGACCCTTTTTTATTTCTGTTAATTATGCTAAGATCAGCTTTATATTCGTTCCTAATATCTGCTTTCTTTACTCTATCATAAATTGATTTGCGCCACACATACGTCTGAGGGATCTCATCTTCACTGCATTCAATCTACTTTCGTTTCTCTTCTGCCTGCTCCAGCTTGATGCCATATTTTTTTCATAAATGCACAAAAATTTATTAACACAAATTACGACGCGTGTGCACGTGGCAGAATATCGATGTCAATTGAATCAAAATGGTTTCTGCCTGCCTGGTGTGATAATAAAGGAAACGGAAATAGGGCTACCAATAAAGGGACAAAAGGGGAAGAAGGGAAGCTATCTCACACGTATATTCTGGGTAACGGAGACAACATAATAAGAGTTTTAATGGTAAGGAAAACTCCCATATTGTATTTATAGCTTAACAAAATAACAAGTGTAAAATATAAAAATAAAAATATATCAAAGAGGTACGATAGAGCGCCATTATAAGGTATCCGGTTAAATGCAAATGCAGTTATAATGCGATGAATCATTAGACCCCCTTTCTAACAGCTTCTACTTGTCCAAGGGTATTCATCTCCGTTTTAAAAAATGACAAATTTGGCTGCCGAACCTTCTGGAAGAATTTTTTGATAAAACATAACAGATGCCATCATGCTCCGGTTCATGTTAAAACTTTGTGGACACAAATTATTCGGCTTAATTGTGAATCGATGTCTTTATAGGTTGAAAAGGCATCAATTAAAGTTTAAACTCTCCTTTCATATGCCATATGGGAATGATAACCATCAGGCGCGTGCAGTGCGAACAAGATTTTTTTCCAAAAATATCTTTAAATAAAAGTCATGCTTCTTGTTCTCACTGCACGCCCCTGATATCCAAAATAAAATATCACCGTTTTCTTGAAGAATATACACATACATACATACCTTAAAAGTTTTGTACAATTCTTGTAGAAAAAGTTTTTTTTTCACTTAATTTACAAACATGATAATTTTAACACAACTCTCCATTTGGGGAAATGTTTATAAAATGAGTATATTCAATAAAATTTATATAATTATCGTACAGCCATAAAGATATTATTGTTGCTATCAAAGTCTGAGAAAATAAAGATATGACTTTTAATTATGTTTTTTTTTTTATTTATTGAAATTAACAGACATAGTCGAATAAAATATAATACATAACATGAACAATATGTAATACATCAGAATAAAAATTATAGCAATTTAAATACAAAAGCAAAGACAAATGAAAATTACTAACAAGATGGAGACAAGGTCTGGACTACCTAATCAGAGATTGTTTAAATCTGGACAGACTTACACCAAAGAAGTCCAGATCTTGTCTTGAATTTATAAGACGACATAACCATGGCATGGGAGCATGAAATCCATAATTGGTTCTATGATGGCTAAGGAACAACAGTTCATTATTTCCGAGTCTGCGGGAAGGGATATTGAATTTTATTTGGCCCAGTGACAAAGGCACATTAGTGTGGCCGTTTAATATTTTGAATATGGTGATTAAGTATGTTTTCTCTACGTTTTTGGAGGTTATAAATTTTTTACATTGATTCAATTTCACTGTACGAGTAGTCACCTCTATCTATGCGACTTTTCTTAAGAAACGATGTTGCACGGATTCGATGTGACTTGTTTGATTTGTATAGAAGGGAGACCAAATCACAGAGGCATATTCTAAGATAGGATGGACAAGTGAAAAGTAAAGAGTTTTGATTGTGTAAGTATTTGTGAAATCAGAAGACATTCTGTTGACAAAGCCTAAGAGTTTTAAGGATTTATTTACCACATAATCTATTTGTTCATTAAATGTAAGTTTATAGTCCAGAATAACTCCGAGGTCCTTGATAGATTTAACTACATCCAATTTTATATTTTCTATTTTGTAGTCAAAAGAAATAGGCGTTTTTGATCTATAGAATGACATTATTTTACATTTATTTATGTTAAGTTCTAGGCCATTTACTTTACACCAATTGTCAAAGGAGTCAACATCAGATTGAAGGAGTAGGCAGTCTTGGGTAGTATTAATTATTTTAAATATCTGCACACAATTTAAATAATCTGCACACAATTGAAAAATACAAAAATTTCCCAAACGCAACTCAAAAATATTTTCCCAAAAACAGTGAAATCACATTTTTCAACGAATATGCAATGTTGAGGTTTCTACTCTACATCATCATTATAATAGGAAACCTCATTTGGTTATTATAGATATTAAAACACATTTTTGATTGCACAGCAGCAAAAGCCCAAATTCATTGATAACAGTTTTCTGTTTCTATAGGGTGTTTTTTTTTATAAAGCAGGTCAATGTTATTTTTTAAAAACTTTTTAAAACAATTTATTTTATAAACATGGTGCCTCATAACTAGTAGCAATTTATCGGACCATGGATTTATAACAAACTCCCACAAGAGATTGCAATTGCTAGACATTTGAAGTTCCATTGAACGGTTATTCATGATTGGGAGAAATCACCTGGATGAATTCCGTAGATGAATACTGTTTACATTGTGTTTCCGTTCTTTTCTACTAAACAATGCTTATTTATTGCTTTTATACCCTATCTCTTTTTTACTAAACATGTTCTTTCTGGTGCCTTATTTTGCTACTTATATATCTTCACATACAATTATTAATTTTTTCTAGCTTCCTACAACTTTTAAAATTTAATTCAATATAATTACGTTCATGATCATAATCATCAATGGCTCCACAGCCCACTGTGGGCCTTGGCCTCCTCCAACATTCCTCTCCATCTTCCTCTGTCCTGACATGTACTCCTCCAATCCTGATGGTTATAGTTTTCATATCTTGCTGCACTCCATCCAGCCATCGGAGTTTGGGCCTACCAAAGCTATCTTGGGTCTTTGTGTGGAGAGTCTTTTTTGGCATTCTCTCTTCACTTATTCTTTCTACGTGCCCTGCCCATTGCAGCCTCCCTGTTTTGGTAAATTGTATTATGTTGGGCTCATTCTAAATATTGTAGACCTCCTCGTTGTATAGTATTCTCCAAACTCCGTTTATCTGTACTGGACCAAATATTTTTCTTTCAAATACAAGCAGAGACATTTCATCCTTTTTACTCAATACCCAGTATTCAGAGCCATACATTAAAACAGGACTTAATAGTGTCATATGTACTAAGTGTTAAAGAAAATTCTCTAGCGCAACATCATTTGAATTCAATTTTACGTGGAAACGAAGAGTTTTCATCTGAAGATGATGATCTGAAATTCGATGGAGACCGTGGAAGAAGAATTATTTTGAAAGGAATTACTTTCGTTGGTCATCTGCCTCACCGTTTTTACGATTGAGAACTTTGCAGCATAATATAGTGCAGGGAAGAGAAGATAAATATCAGAGTGAGCTTAATTCTTTGTCTTGTTCACTGGATATTTAATTTACACAGCATTTTTTTAATGATGAATGCAAAGTGAAATTTAACGTGTGAAATTGCAATAATAACAACGTATCCTCCACAGAAACGTGACCACTTCATCAGCAGTTCCATGTAGCAGCAGTGCTGAAGAAAGGTTGGCGGTTCGTAAAAACTGTTCAACTTGCAAATACACAAAGAAACACAATACACAATACATGTGTTCCGAATGTAAAGCACCAATTTGCCTTGAATGCTCAAACAAGCGGTGTTTTCGCTGACGTGAAAAACTATAAATTTAGAGCCTGCAATTTAATTTAATTTGTAATTTTATGGAGAATTTTTATTTTTTTCTACGTTTGTAATTATTCAACATTAAAAACAAATTAGTAAAAATTCTACATGTTAATTTTTGTGGATCTCATTTTCCAAATATATTAGTTTGTAAGCCTGAAATAAGAGGTATTGACAATTATTTATGATTAAAAGAAAAAAATGCTGATTTTCATATGCCTTTTCTTCTAATTAAGAGATTAAAATGTTCCTCAATAGAATTTTAATTAAAGCCATGTATTCACTAGGGGACAAATCGCGAAACATTCCGCTTGGCATGTCGCATCAACATCTACGCTCATGTTTCGGGGACAATGACGCGGTCATTTGACGTGTACACACCGGGACTTGCATATCTTGTCGCGGAAATGTCACCCGATGAGGTTATGGATGACAGCTGCGGTATCTCATTTGGCGAAAACGGGGTTCCGCGCAATTCGAAATGTTTTTTGGGTCGCAATTTCAAATTAACAAGGTTTTACTGTAGTAAATTGAATATTATTAAAAACAAGGTCCTTTTTGCAAATAATTATTGTTTTCCACACGTCGCGGAAATGTCGCCCTATGAGGTTATGACAACTGCGTGTCTGTTTATGTTAATGAGTTTATCGAAAGAAGAGGAGAAAAAAGAGGAGAATGTGAAATTATTTACTGCAAAGAGAAAGAAGGACGGACATTCTATGCGATCTTCGATCGATACAGCTCGATGAGTTCAAGAACAATTTCGTTTCCCCACACTGTCATCTTTACAGATACAGCGCATGCGTATTCGCTTGTAAACATACCACGTGGTACTGACGCTCCGCGTAATGTTGCAGTGAGCTCGCTCGGGTACCGTGCGCATGGCAACGTTGCCACGGCACGCAGAAATGCCGCGCTATGTTTTGCGCGCCGTCGCGGAACAGTGCACGACGTTGAAACGTCACGTAGACTCTATGCCGCGCGTGTTGTTGAGGGACAATTTGTCCCCTAGTGAATACATGGCTTAAAAACAAAACCATTCCTTACTAAATTTTACCTCTGTGAATTATTTTATTCGGGAGTCCCACAGACGTATGACAGGTGGTTGTGTAACAAAAATATGTGGTAGGTGGTTAAGGGTTAACAGACCTTGTTGTGTATATACGTGTATATATTTTAATTTTATTTTAATCAATGTAGTGCTAGCAAATGCGAAAAATACAAGAGTCATATGAGAGTGATAACCTTTTGAACTTTGATACTGGTTTTTCCATTGATAATAGAGATATCATTATGCTCGAAGCTAAATTAAATCAATTTAAATGTGACATCGAAAAATCAGGCAATGAAAAATATTAAAATTAACTAACCTTGCTACCATCAATCAATGGAATCAATGCACGTAAATATAGCAAAGATCACCATTAAGTAAATCTTCATTCTTTCTGCAAGATTATATATTTCTATTCTCAGTATAACAACATTGTGATTATATCCTCAGACAAAATAGACAAGATTTTTGCATAAAGTTTCTATGAGAAATGTCAAGACATTTTTTACCAAGTATACAATGTTATAAAATAGGAATCAAGACATGATTGTTACGTTATATCGCTACCTTGAGAATAGACAGGAGAGACAGTTTTATTTCTTTAAATTCAGCCAGAAACCACTGACACTGACATTACATTCATTTTTTGCATAGCTGTGGACTGAAGACTCATTTTTAAAAATTATTACTAAACAATGTTTCAGCAAAAGGTAGCTGATCAGTTGTGTTCATTTTATACCCAATATCAGCACAAAATGTATTTTGGAATTAATAGGAAAAAACTATATTCCACCGAGGTCGGACAGGGGGGGTCAAGCCAAAAGTACATCAGGGCTACATGGAGGGAGGTAAAAGAGTTCAAATTGGAAACAAGTGGAATTATGTGGATGTTCCATTATTGCTTTAATGAAAAACCTTGGCAGCATTTTCGTCTTATCAACCCTAATTCTCGGCCTGGTAAAAATTAATACACGCTTCCTGGAGAATATAAAATAAAGAATTGCAGCCAAATCTGTAAGATAACATTATTTTTCTCCTCTTGGGACATAAAACACGTTTGTATTGTGCGATTTTTGTATTTAAAAAAATATTTTAAGTAGAAAACATTGCACTCAATTTTAACAAACTTCTCTTAATTGTACGTGTGCTATTTTGACGGAGGGACAGCACTAAAGGTAGTAGCAGGTGTGCTCCACCTCTTTCTTCCATCAGCCAGCGCGTAGTAATCAGGAGTCGGTCAGCAACAAGTATTGCAATAAAATGAATATCGTAACCATCTGTTTTATTATTGGTGTTCGTATACCCGGGATTCGGGATGCATCGCAGTACTATAGTCAAGAAAATTTTAAATGCAGAAGTGTAAGGAGGTCTGTCTTCTCTGCGTGTTTTGCAACAAATGAAATCCCCTTCAATAAATGGGAAAAGTATGGTCTACTTCTTTTGCCCACGCGTGCAAACCTCCCACAGTGTCCATGACAGTGGGTCCTGATTCCGAAGGATACAATTCCCTCAACTTCGTCTTAAACTGTTTAGCAGCCACTTGAGAGTCGTTGCCACGCCGGCATATGAAGAAAACTGAAAGACAAAGTTCAATTTTAATAAAAAAAATATTTAAATTAAAAACAAATTCACTTGGTTTAAACCACTGTTTTTGATAACACTAACCGGTTTCGGAACTACTGTTCCTTCTTAATCACAGTTTATCTTAAAAAGTTCCCATTCGCAACATCATCTGTTTCTTTCCCCAGATTTATTATCCCCCTCCCCAGTCAACCGCCCCATTTCAACACTAATTTTATTTTATTTTAATTAAAGAGACTATTAGAGTATTATCAACATCTCTGAAAGGGAAGGTTTATAATGCATACATTTTATACAAGAAATGGTTATGTCAAGTCCCCAAGTAAAAGTAATATGTATGATGAAATAATTTTAAAAACACTAAAAAAAAAAAAATAATGTTGAACATTGAAAATAATGTCATATCGTCGCTGTATATATAATAAAGTAAATGTGCCGTTTAGTACATTCTGAGATGAACGAATCAATTTGTCAATTTTTCATATAAATAATGGATAAATAATAAATATAAATAAACTAAAAAAACATTGCCGTTCATCTGGAAAGTCTGCCTAGTAACTATCTAAAATATTTTTTATAAATCTAGTCTGTGCAATTATTTTTTAAAACAGTTTCATTCGTTTATCTCAGAATGTACTAAAATAGGATTAATTATATATACAGCGACGATATGACACAAAAAAATATAATTGCACATATGGCGAGAATATTCTTGTACAACACATAATAATACCCACTCATAATACTGCTAACACCTACTGCAGTTTGTGTTATCGCTTAATATTGTAATACCTTACCTATCATATATATTAAAAAAATAGACCACATTCCGCGATATATATATGTTTAAATGTTTGATTGTTTGTCGCCAAAATGGACACTTCGATTTTTTCCAGTTTTTTTTTCCTTTTTTGCGCGCTTTTTTGCGGTTTTCTCCGCGAGTATACACGATAAAAATATTTAGTAAAAAAATTATGAAAGATTCATATATATTAAAAAAATAGACCACATTCCGCGATATATATATGTTTAAATGTTTGATTGTTTGTCGCCAAAATGGACATTTCGATTTTTTCCAGTTTTTTTCTCCGTTTTTGCGCGCTTTTTTGCGGTTTTCTCCGCGAGTATACACGATAAAAATATTTAGTAAAAAAATTATGAAAGATGATTAGTTTCCACGTACAAATATTTTACTTTAAATTTTTATATTCTTCTTCTTTTTTTTCTGCGGCTGTTTGAGTGAAAATGGGTTTTTACTGCATATTTCGATGTTTTGCCATCAGATTCAAAATAAAAGTATGACGTTTTGTATAAAATCTGACCATCTTTCTTTTTTAGATACATCAATTTTGCGTAGCTTTCTTTCTCGGCGACATAAAAAAATAAATCCCCGTTTTCGGTCCGTTTTCGCGAGACTGCCGTTTCTGCGACTGTAGGCGTACTTTTAAAGAAATTAAAAAATCGAGTACTAGGTTCTAACGAGAGTTAGAAGCGCCATCTTTTTCGCATTTTTTGAAAAATTTTTACCCCCTCCACTTTTCTCGGTACGCAGTCGAAGTCGAAATTTCCGTTTCTTTAATAACTCGGTGAAAAAAGATCGCACAGTCGCATATTTAACCATCCTGTCGTATTATTAATCACCTAAATAACCTTAATATTATCCAATTAACTCTACTGTTTGCTTTATTATAATCTGTAGTGGAAATGTGTATTAACATTTCGAATAATATAAAAATTACGTTATTCATTGTGATAATTTTTGCTTTGTTCATTGGAAAATTTATTTTTGGAAAATTCTGTTTCATATTATAATTCAATCAAACAAGACTGGATAATATTCTAATAAAATTTTTGACTGAATTGAATTTTTGGAACAATCTCTGAATAAAATTTTAGTCCGTCGACCATTGATATTCCATTCATCTATTGAGTGCATTTGAACATCCTATACTATATATATAAAACAGGAGAAATATTCGCAATAATTAGTTTCATAATAAGGTTCTTGTAAAATGTGCTGGCGTCCTGGTGTGATGTTCGAATCACCAAACACTGGATCACCAGGCGAGATTCATACCACTACACCCCTAGAATTACATTACTCAACAAGCTACAAATTCAAATACAACTCTCAAGTCAGGAAAAATAGCGGAATTCAATAATTGATTCCATCATCTTGAATAATCCTGTATCTATTTATATAAAAAATAATTTTTATAATACATATTTTTATTTTCTATTGTAAAAAATTACATTTTCAAACACTGTTTTGACTCTCCTTTTTACTCCCTTTATATTAACTCGTGGCGTCTGCTTGCATGCTTGCCGGCTTGCCGTCAAAAAAAACTTTGGATCGATTGACCCTTTTCCCGGGATCCAATCGAGCTGAAACTTGGCAAGTAGACTCGTGGCGAAGATCAAGAAGATCTATCAAATTTTTGTTAAAAAAATTAATAATTATAGTATAATTTCGGATTTTTAGAAATTTTATTGGTTTTTTTCAAATTGGAATCATTAGAAAAGTTTGATTAGCAACGGCGGACCGATAACGTCGCGGAATATTTTCTAAATTTGAATTACTCCGTCGATTTACATAATAGGTACTTCACTACGAATGTCGAAAATCTAAATTGACTGACAAATGTTTTTAGAATTTAATCTTTAAAGCATAAAGTGTCTTATCAAAGCTCAAAACATCTGTCATTTTTGAAATATATTAAATTACTGTAAGTTTAGTGTTATGTTAAATGTTTTAATTCGTCTTTAATTATTGTTATATTTTACAAATAACGAGAGTATAATAAAAACTTGGTTTTTATGGGTTACTTTTTTTAAAGCTATTCAGCGAAAATATAAAGAATAAAATGCCGTTTATTTTCACTATTCTTTGATGTCACTAACCACCGATTTTCAATCGGAACAGTTTACGATGTTAGTCAATCTGGAGAAATCACGTTCTGTAAACTCTCCCATGGTCGGCGAACAGGACCGTTCCCAAGGAAAAAAGAAAGTCTTTTGAAGGAAGCCGACTCCTTGCTAACAAAGTTAATAAAGCGGCGTGCCCGGAATAAAACATGAAATTAAAGGGAATTGAATACCATCGGCTAAAAATAAATATTTTCACGACCCGATTTTGTTGACTTTCATAATTTATATCAAAGAAAGTAATGAAAACGTCTGCATTAAGTCGATTCGATATTTATTTATTTGAACGTCAAAAGATTATGTTTTTCATTTTTACGTTTTTTAAATTTAATTTTCGAATGTGCAAAACATCAAAATTTTGATGACAGGATAAAGATATTTATGAAAAGTTTAATTTTTAAGGATACGTGAGAGTATTGTACGCTAAATTTACCGTGTCACTTATTGCGTACTATAGAGCAATGGATAACGCGATTTAGGTTGGGGTCCTGGCAAAATCAAAATTATTTTAACAGTTTCATTATTTGTATTAATATAATTATTATTAAATTTTTAGTTGATTTTGGAAGTAAAATTATTAAATGTAAGGATTTAAATCAAAAACTCTTAAAAAAAATTATATCGTATTATTTTACACCGTTTTCACGTAAGGGTAGGCAAAAAATAGAACGCGTCAGTGCGAAACAATTTTATTTTATTAATATGAAATGTGATTTATTCAAGCCTGAATGTTTTGTGATGTATTTTCCTTCTGTAATTGGACCTGTTGAAGCGTAAATAAAAAAATTAATAAAGAATTATATAATTTTTAGAATATAACAACATACGTATAAAATAATTTGACAATAAAATAAATGAGGACCTGCTTTTGTAAGTTTGTTTTTGGATTATAAGATTAATTTGAACAATAAACATTCTAGAAATTATCACTTTACATAATTAATTACTGGAATTTAAGCTATTGATGACAAAAATATCGAAAAACACTTTGACTAAAAATTTTTTCTATGCATAATTCTAAACTTGATTTTATCATTATCACATCCATATACATAACATATCGCAATAGTATTGTTTGCGTTATTTTTTAGTTTTTCTATACAAAATAATCAAATTAATCATATCCCTCAAAATATCAAGCAAATTATTTGAAACAATTCAATATTGCGATGTCATAGGTAATCACAACTGCGGAAAGTTTCAGAGCTTTAGCTAGTTGGAAAGTTATTTGATATTTTCATTAGTAAATTTGAAGATAAACAGTCAAGTGAAGCCAAATAAAAGGGTGCATTAATATACTTGTATTACTTATACGTATGTAAATTTTGTTGTGTGAAACTCTTAATGTAATCTTTAGACATGGATGCAACGCTTAGAGAAGTACGGAAATGACATTTAATTAAACAAAGTAAAAGTTGTAACGCATGAAAAGCTTGTTGGTCTTGTGGTTAGGACTCTCGCCTCGTGATCTAAAGGTCGCGGGTTCGAACCTCACTCCAGACACAGCAATTTAGTTTTTTTTTCATAGCACAAGCGTTTAGTTTATTTGAAAATAGTAAAAATATTGATGTGACAATTATTCCGTGTTTGCATCCTATTTAAAAAAAAGAAGAAATACAGTTAAACAGGAGTAATGTATATTTTTTAGATATAAGTTTAAAATATAAATATAAAAAAAAATTAAAAATACTCAATGCTCCAGAAAAAAGACCAAGAGCAAAATATTAAAAAAAAAAAAGAAAGACAGGAATGGGAGTAAGAAGAATAAATGGAGTGAAGTGGCTGATGGTGAAGTTGCAGTTGTGCGGAATATACAATGTACGTATGTGGTCCTATATATAAATTATTCATTGAACATTTTGAGTACGGACAAAACACATAATATAACTAACCACGAATTACATTTACTCCTATAATAACAATAAAATAATAATAATAACCCTTTAAACAAATATTTATTGAAATAAAAAAAAATCTCAAAAATTACTTTTAAATTTTACTGATGTTTCCGTGTTCTGAAAAATTTTGCATGTTAGTGTTATGTGTAATGTACGTTAGTGTTATGTGAAGATTCTAAGCAAAGTAAGTGTATAAAATTCTCATAAGGTTTGAACTACGTTAAGCGAGATTACAGATTTCGATTATCAATTTACTTAATTATACTGCGCGTGTTCATCGGTACCGCGGTCGAGAAGAGAATGATTAAGTGGTGTTACGGCAGGAATTCCAAACTCACCCAACTCTCGTAGGATCCGTTCATGATCTCAGAGTGAATTATGAATTACAACATTATTAAACAACATAACTATATTTTTTCAACAAAATTTTTTTTTGACACGTCGACCATAAAAATAAAACATTTGGTGCGTGCGTCTTTAATTTTGTTTTTCGTATTATAAATATATATGTATATATTTTTTTCAATTAATTTAATATATGGTACAAATAAAAATCTTACATACTTACATAGTATTAAATTGATATATTTTTTGATACTTTGTAGTCATGTAGACCTCATCAGTGAAGAGAGGCTCTTTAGTCTGATGTAGGAGGAGGAATATATTTTTAATCGTATTTAATTTATTCTGTACGCGCAAGACCTTAATAAAAATTTTAAATATGCAAATAATTAACGGAATTACGAATAATTAATATAAATTTCACTCAAAAATGTTTCAATATTTTTACCTGATTGCGCGACGCAAATGAGCATAATGTGTTAATCAGCCTATGTACGTACGTATGTTTGTTTCTTTGTGGCGCTCTAGAGACCAAACCCGTGGGCTGATTTTGATGATTCTTACGCCAATCGATTTTTCTTAATTTTTCAAGTTTCACTTAAGGCATGACAATAATCAAATAACAATTATCAATTGTGAAAATGAAAAAATTATAGTCGATGAAATAAATATGTGGGGAATCATTGAATAGGTATTTGGAAATCATCTTTAGGTTTCTCTTCTCATTTTTCATTTCGAATAACCATTTAGGATCTATAACGATTTAAAGTTGGTTAGCAAACATTATCACCTAAAGATTCTATGAGTATAATTATAACAAAGCTGTGATAAAGTTCTTATACAATCGCAAAATTTGTCTAATTAACGTGAAAAATAATAATCATAATATAATTCTTAAAATCGAATCACAAACCCAGAATTTTACTGCTTGAAAGATAATTTTAATGACCGTTGTCTAAAGCATTAAAATTAATTAATAAATCGCTAATTAGTTTTCAATACTTTCATTTAATTCTCCTTAGCCATGTTAATATTTATTATTTCAGAGATTGCATATTTCTTAGAAAAGAAAATTTCTACCTTGAATGCACGACATAAAAAATTAGTTAAAAGTTTTGAATGTTATTTCAGAACATTCATTAATTCGGTAAAATTGGAAGGAGCTCTCGCATATCTTGAATTATACTAAATCAGCAGAAACACGCTTCCATGAGAGAATATATTTGAATAAATTATTATTAAAAGAGAACGAGCGGTTCGCAGGACCGTACTTTTAATATATATGATTAAAGTACAAATATTAAAAAAAAAAAAAAACAAATTCAAATAATTCGCTGATTACTCTTGCTTGGGTAGATGCTGCTTTATTTTTTCGAAGTAAGCATACTAGAATATCTGCAATGGTTTTAAAATATATTAATACGTATTCTGCCTCTACGGGATTTTCCAGAGATTTTTATTTTTTTTATTAGATATTGGTTGATAACAGTTTGGTGTTTGAAATAATTGAAAAAAATTAATGACGTAACAATAATTTTTTACGTGCTATCTTTCTAATAAAATAGAACTAGGTTTATTTTGAAAACATCAATAACCTCGCAGTTCTATATTCCTGCCTTGATTATGAGTCAAAAATGTTCAAGCAACCATGACCTAATATCAATAGTTTTTCGAATAACCCTGTATATAAAATAATAGTAGCTTGTGGGTCTTGTGGTTAGGACTCTCGTCTCATGATCCAAAGGTTGCAGGTTCGAATCTCACTCCAGACAAGCAAGTTAGTCCTATTTTCATAGCACAAGCGTTTAGCTTAATTTGAAAATAGTAAGAATATTGATGTGACACGAATTCCGTGTTCGCATCTCTATTTAAAAAAAAAAATGGAATACTCAGTGTTAGTTAAATTGTGCGACATAATAGCAAAGGCACCAATATCCAAAAAAAAAATTGATGCAGTCATCGAGGAGTACTGATTTATAATTATTACATTCAAAATTTTATGGAGCCTATAAATTTATAGAAAACATGTTTTTGGAAGGCATAGGTACATTTAATCTAGAATTCATACATTTTAAATTAGTAATCCTCGGTAACTGCATTCTTCTTCTTAAAATAATTATATTTGTACCATTTTGCAAGTTATAAATGAGGTAATGCTAAGAAAGGGAAATTTTTTTAAATTTTTTTAAAGACATATATTTATGTCATTTTCTGACAAGAATGTTGATATTATCGCTATCAGATTAGGCGAGTTTATTGCAAGAAGATGACAAATATTTGTTGGGAGTTGGAATTTAGCCTCCATCAGCTCGTTGTAAAAGGCATTATAGTTCCGCAATGGGCAGGCAAAAAACATGTGATCAAAGGTCTCCTCCTCCGAACCATACTCGCAGATTGGACTTTCCACTATGTTCAGTCTGAACAAATGAGCAGCTACTAGACAATGGCCAATTCTCATTCTAGATATTACGGAGATAGTTCTTTTGGAAAGCTTTTTATTACTAAACCAGGGTTTGCTAGGAATATTAGTCTGTATGCTTTTTAAACGCTTTCCCTTGTGATCACTCCACAATGATATCCAGATGTCTTTAGTACGCTTTTTAACATTATTCAGCCTATCATTCATTGGGCAGAAGAAACGCTGTGGGGAGACACCCGAAATTGTGGCATCTTTGGCTAACTTATCGACATATTCATTTCCCTGGATTCCCTGATGAGCAGGGATCCATAAGAAAGACACGTGTTTGTTATTTAGAGACAAATTGAATAAAATAACTCTGATTGAGCAGATAACATCGTTATTAATCCAAACTTTCATACCCGCACAGATCGAATCGATAGCTGATTTGGAGTTCGAAAATATAACAAATTTATCATAATTTTAAAGTAAACAGACGTCAAGGGCTTCTTTTATCGCCAAACATTCCGCAGTGAAAACCGACGAGTCTGGAGGAAGTCGGAGTTTCATATCAATTCTTAATTCGGGTATGAAAACCACTGCACCACTACACCCTTCGGGGTTGAGTTTGGAACCATCGGTATAAATATGCAGATACTTTGACCATTTCTCAACAAGTACGTTACTAAATAAATTGTTTATAAGGTTATTGCTTAACTGTGTTGATTTATCAAGTCCCTTGATTGTCTCAGCGATAGGGTCGAAATATATTGCGCTATAGGGAACCAAGTATACAGAGAAGATTCGTAGCAGGGAGCATCATGAAATTTTGTTTGAAAAAAAGAGAAACTGTTACATAAATTAGGTTCATTTTTATTTGGCTGATATTATTGAGAATAATAATTGGGCAATTAAGGGGATGAAATTATTAATATTATTGTCTTGATTTTCTTGGTGGGTTTGTTGGGAAGCTGTAAACTCCTCCGTTGAAATGGCATACCCCACAGAAGGATTAGAAGTCTGCCCATTCAAATAGGAAAGCAATTCTTCGTGGGCTTTTTTTTCATAATAAGAAGTTGTTTTTTTTGTTTTTCATTAATTGGCTTATATTTAAATAGTTTGATGGGAGGCTAAGTAGCAGATGGCATTGGATTCAAATTTTTACTGGTAACAACATTTGAAAAGCTTTTTGTAGCTGCCGGGCACAGTTTAGATGCTTGAATGTAAGAGATGTTTTGAGATGCCATAGCATGCTTGATGTTTTTTTGTCTCGGTAATTCTGGGCAGGTGTTGCTTACGGCAGTGTGGTTTCCTAACAATTTACACTGGTAAATATGTTTTCTGATGAGCAATTTTCTCCCAGGTGAGATTCAGTGCATTTATAACATCTAGGAGGGGATCTACATTGGAGTTTTGTATGTCCATAGCGACAATATCTATAACATAATATAGTGGGATAAAAATAAAGTTCGACAAGTAAGGAGTTATAAAATAGGTATACATGTTCAGGGAGTGATTGCCCTTCGAATGTGAGTACCACAGTTTGTGAGGGTTTACATATTGGAGTATCGGAGGATTTATCCTTATAGTTAAGTCTTCTGGCTTTCAGGACTTTACCGAATTGAGCTGGGACTGACACGTGTGTAATTATTTCCTCCTCCAGTAGAAACCCCATTTTGGTAACTTTATAACGAGGAATGTAAGCCTTCAAGTTGTTTATTGAAAGAAATGACGAATCGATAAAAGAGTTAGCCGCATTTGAATTTGTAAATGATACTGAAATTTTATTCCGCCCCTCGGATTTAACTCCTCCAGGAGAAATATTTAAAACCTTGCTTTTGTGGAGAAGACTTCCCATTTTCATGGGATGTAATGCGTTAGTGGGTTTCTTATCCTGTACAAATACAATGAACGGGCCAATGACTTTCAAATCGTCATTCTTGTTTATTGTTGAAGTTGGGTCTGGAGACAAAATAATCGGAGACAAGGGATCGGCCTCTTCTCGACGTCTTTTAGAACAACTAATATCCGGAGGGTCCGGGGGCTTAAGTAAATTACTCATATTGCTATTACTATAGCCCCAGTAAACACAAATAATATAATAAAAACAAAAAATATATGTATCAACTAAATCAAGGGAGTCGTATTCCCCGATACGAACTTCCTTTATATGAAACAACAACAAAAAATATAACGATTAAACAAAAGTATTATAATGGAATGATACAACAAAAATTAAATTGCTTATCTGAGCGCATATAGAAGCGCGTAGAACTGTAGGACTGCAACAATACGGAACGCTAACACTGGTACACACAGGAACTACCGAACTACACTTGGACATCGCTGTCTTTGCTTTTATACCCCATAATTGAATTAAAAAATTATTTCAAATAAATAACATATATGTTAGTAAATAGAAGTAATTTTAATGTTTTTCTTTAATTCATTTTTGAACAATTTTGAATACTTTTTATTATTGCAGGTAGTTGATTGAAACATTTAATTCCCATTAAAGAATAGTGAAGGAGCGAATAATTCTCATTTCTGACATCCTTGCTGGAAATGCATACAGATTGGATTAAAATCATAGTGTTCCACTTGATACGATTTCTGTTCCAAATATCAAGATGGGCTCTGTACATTTTGTATTATAAAATATTTTAATTTTGTTTATTTATTTAAACAGTAGATACAAAATAATGTTATGACATTTTAATGATATTATACTCCCCATAATATGAGTTAATAGTTCGAGCTTATGGGAGGAGTATTTACAAGTCAAATTAAAGTACAAAAGCAGAAACAATTTAGAAGTAGTAATTTTTATTACACAAAAACCATTTGAGAATGTGGGCAATACATCGTTGTCCAAAATAAAAGATTTGACTTCTTTCTTAAACTGTTTGTATTTTGTAATGTCTCTTTCTTGAAATTTGTTTTGCGACAACAATGTATTGTACCATTTAACTTCCAAGTATGTATAGTGATATTGCGCCATGGTGGTTCTTAAAGGTGGTATCTTTATTTGCCGCTTTGTTCTATGTCTTTTAGTTATAATATACCGTCTAAGGGGTGTGATTTATTTATAAAATAATCGGGAGTTAGTTCTGTATATTTTAATGAGTGATGATATTGAAAAAGTAACATTTCTATTTTTTTTTTATTTAAATATTTTATAGTGAAATTGTAATTTTACGTACTTATTGATGTAGGTATGTAAAATGTTTATATATTATATATGAGAAATATCGTTATATCTGTCAAATATCAATATCTCTGTCGTTATGGGTGAAATATTAGCATTTATTTAATATTTGGACTCTTACTTCCCATTCCATCTTTCCTTGTTGTTTGCTAATTATATCCATTTCTTTTCCCCCACAGCGGCTATATCATCGGCCTTTGAGGTCTTCCGATGCCTCTTTTATTCTCCCAAGGTCTCCATTTCAGAACTCTGGGAGGCCATCTTGTAGCATCCTGCCTTGCATCATGTCCTGCCCTTTACCATTTTAGCTTCGCTACACGATCCATCTAACCGTGTAAGCGTCGGACCCATAATGAACGGTTAAAAATAGTGTCTGTTCCCTAGGGCGGCTGATTTAAAACTCACCAACCCGTCTAGCAAGCATTGTGTTTTAATGCCAAACCCCTTCCAAATTTCTACCATGTTATAAAAAAAACTCGTTGGTCTTATAGTTAAAATTCTTACCTAGAAATTCAATGGTTGCTGGTTCTAGCCCAGGAAACAAGCAAGATTGTTTTTTTTTCCATAGCATAATAGTTTAGTCTTTTTAAATACCTAATACGTCATTTGGATTAACAAAAACAGTGAATTAATTCGTATTGTATATGTGTTAATTTAAAAAAAATAGTCAATAATTAAAATCAAAATAAAAATTAATTTTTAATATGTTATTTTTATACTTTTATAAAAATAAAAATATTTTTATAATATAATTTTTTAGATTCGTGTCGCAATATTTTATTATTATTGTGACTAAATCATATATAATTAATTACTAATTAATATAAAGCTGAAATCAAAAGTGTTATAGCGAGTGAACGAAAAGATGTGGTACAATAATCACCAAGAGACACAGAACTCTTTCAATGTTTCAAGGGATTGGAGTTCAGTGAGGGGCGGGGAATTCACCCACCCCTGTGAGGGAGAAAACGGCGACATTCAGATTTGCCTCTCCAAGAGCTGCAATCTGGCAGATTCTCATACCGATCCAGAAGTAGCACCTCGGAGAGGTCTAACCGGTTACCCAGCTATCTCTCTAGTGGCCGTCCCATAATTTTTTTTTTTTTTTTTTTTAAATAAATAGAGATGCGAACACGGAATACGTGTCACATCAATATTCTTACTATTTTCAAACTAAGCTAAACGCTTGTGCTATGAAAATAGGACTAACTTGAGAATCCCTTAGGGAGACGCACATAAAATTTAGGTATCGAAACAAATTGATTTTTTACGTATAGATGTGTGAGATTCGATTATCTTATTTGAGATGTTTTGCGGGAGTCAAGTTCAAGAACTGATAATTTCTTACGCGGCCGCAGATTGCATGCACTGAATGCATGCATGCGTGAAGGTCGTTAGTGTGCTATTGATGCAATTTTAACTGATGTTTATAGGTTTTTAGCGTCGCATTTAAAGGTGGAATCATTGTAGTAAGAACAGGACGCCATATACATGCTGTCGACTCTTTTGAAGTTTGGATGTTTTTTATATTTTAATAGACTCTACTGGATATCTGTTTGTTTCAATACTTAAATATCAAACGACCCTAATATAAATCTTAAATCCTTATCATACACAAAAATCTGAGGTTCATCTCAAAATGAAGAACGTCAAGGACGATGACTTTTCCGGAACCTCTGGCATTATGTCCTCCCCGTGTAAATAATAGTAGACCACTGAGTCTTGGAGTAAAAATATTATTATCAATTTTTCGTCTGATCACATTCGTGATCTTATTCGTGATCGTTACTTTAATCCGACTTGAAACAACCGGCCCTTAATGTATTAACCATGCAATGTCATTTTTGCAGACTCATTCCGTATTGGTTATTATGTATCACGGGTAACGCCCAAGAAGAAATGTTCATATTTATATCACGGAAAAGATTTTTTTTCTTGAACCCGATGTACATCATATTTTTTTGATGTTTCAATATCATTGAAACAAAATTTAACAAGCTACAAAGGTTTGTGGGACCCATAAAAAAATTCTTCGACCAATTACAGATTCTTCAACAGAACCTTATTTTACAAAAGATCAATACACGTGTTTGTTGATTTTTTTGTGAAAGTACATTTATTGTGATGGACTTATTTAGAACATTTATTTTTAACGCTTCAACAGACCAAGAGGGCCAATTACTGGAGTCGATACTTCACAAAAAAAACAAGCTTGAGTAAACCACAAACATTTTATTGTGTCCTTCCGGGAATAGAACCATCATTGTGAGAAGCCATGCTCACTGGGATAAGAGGGCGGCCTGCAATATTAAAACAAATTTGATAAATCAACATGATTTTTTTTATTTTTTTATTTTTGGGGAATATTAACAGCAAAACAATAATCTTAACAAGTATGAAATAATGGTTCTTAAAATTATGCCAATTACAAATTTTCCACTGAATATAGTAAATTACTTTTACTATATAATATTGTAAGGAGGCTAAAAAGAATTACGCACTTCTGTCAAATGACAGTTGTTTAAAGTTGGCACAATACTATCGAAGGGTCTAGAATTTCCTCCAGCTTTCGAGAGACGTCTGCAACTTTCCAGGAACATCTGGCTTTAACATTCTCCTTTCGAATATATGAAAGAAACTGATTTAGAACTTATATATACAACTTTTAAAAAATTGAAAATGTTTTGATGTTATTACTGCATATAGTGATCACTTAAACCAGCTCATACGGGTCTAAGCCCTGGGCCACCCTATATAGACTCCCATACATGTTTCCTATATAAATTGTTTCGTCTATGTGAGACTTCTGTAATTTATCTTTAGTTAAGATTTTTATTTTTCTAATTGAATCGTCTTATTTGTTTTTATATTATTTCTTCATGTCCTTTCTATTTTTTCTATCCCTGTCGCATTATGTTGAATAAATAATTTTCAGTTCTTTAAGCTTTGTGCATAATATTTTCAACTGTGAATTTATGATTTTCACTACAAGGGAAGGCTTCACATACATTTTCTTTTATGCAAATTTAATAACAAAGCAGCAGGAGTACATGAGGATGCTCGCTGCGTTAGCGCTACACCATTATTTGAAATGAAATATGTGAATCTATTTTTGCATGACGGGAGCTCAATATGTCTAAGCGTAGAAATTTGTAATACAACCATATATATATCTATATATTAATTACCGTAACCAATGTCGTACGTTTCTGCATTTGGATGATGATTTTATTTGTATACAATAATTTTGACATGGTGCCTGTTGGGTTGTGTGGCGCGGCGGATAACGCGTCTGACTGCGGATCGGTAGATGCCGGGTTCGAATCCTGGCAGGATCGATTTTTTTTTTACGGTCGAGAATATTTTTTTTGTTGAAATTTTAATTACATTTTTGGTTTTGAACATTAATTTATTATATTAATTTTTTTATGTAACAAACCAAATTTATCAAATATTATTTTTTTATAATGTTGTATAAAAGTAATCAACACTGCGAGAAGAGAAGGGAGTAGGTACCTACCTATCGAACTATGGTTTATTCCGCTCTGACTTATTAATCGGTTAGAAATTTTGAATAAATACTTTGTCTTAATTATATCTAAACTACCCGTAATTAAAAGTGGAAATTTACCAGATACAATTGACCGCGAAGCGGCTGACGTAGGCATAGGTAAACTATTGTGTTTGCTGCACAGCAAACACATTTGGCCGCGAAGCGGCCACAATAGCAAAAATGGAAGTTTTCCAGATACAATTGGCCACGAAGCGGCTGACGTAGGCATAAGTAAACAATTGTGTTTGCTGCACAGCAAACACAATTGGCCGCGCAGCGGCTATCGCTGGCCGCGAAGCGGCCACAATAACCGCCCGCAGGGCCTAGCAGTAAGCAATCGGCGAAGCCGATTGCTTTCCTGGTAGTAATTCATTAAATCATAAGTATTTTTATGGATTCGTGGCATTGGGAACCAATATTAAATATTATTTACAATATGAACAAATTCGCTGGACACAAAATTAACTGGAACACTATTCAAACTCTTCAAGTTTGTGTTTACTGGGGTATTATGCCATGTTGTTACGACCTTTCGGGCCGACGTTTCGACAAGACAACACATCAGCCCTGATGATGGACCCTGCAATGGGATCCGAAACGTCGGCCCGAAAGGTCGTAACAACACGGCATAATACCCCAGTAAACACAAACTTGAAGATTCTGAGTGGCCGTGAAAACCTAAGAACACTATTCAAACTATTCGTCACTCTAGTCTATTTCACATATCTGCGGAACACTTTATTTACGCCGTTTCTTTTTGCACTGGTTCGCTTGTACAATATTCCGCAAGCATGTGGTTACTCGGGTACTTTATTTTCTGACTGACTATTTTCGCACGGGTCGGCCACTTATATGACTTTTATCAAAAAGGTACTGTCTCCGTGAGATGCCTTCTCGTACATTCACGTTTATTCTATCGATTTATTTATAGTTATTTCAAAATAATTCCAGATCTATGTACAGCCAGCTAATTACTTGATTATATGTTTGGACGTGTGTGGAAACCCGACTGTAGATATGAAGGCTTCGCACGTCAGGGTGAAGTTGACTTCGTGTTGACTCGATGTGAAGGGCGTATTCTTTTCGCGTCGGGGTTTGGGATAGAGTTGAACTCAAAGGTCACCACTCCGTTTGTAGAGTCAGAGATCTCTGCTGCGGTTGATGATGTAAAAGTCGCGATGGTTTGACAGAATTTATTTGATTACAAAGCACAAGTTATAAAGATTACAGTAGTGTACAAAGGTTACAATTGAAAAGCGCGAAGTCGTAGGTATGACGGCGAGGACTTCCGCTGTATCCGAGAAACCCCGCTGGAGTGAGATAATTTGTTCTGCGGGCGCGTGCTTATATAGTGATTCAGAACAAAGGAATCGGGGGTGTTATGATTTCCTCTTTACTCGGCCGCGCGTGTGGGTATTTAGCGTAGATCAGCGAGGTGCGTTTCGTCACTCCGATAGTCCATGCCCTCTGCTATTCCTCGCCTTTGTCCTCGGTCATTGGTCCGGCTTACATTTGCCTTGCTCAGCGATCTTGCCTCAACCTCTGTATCGGGGGCGACGGCCTGCCATACTCGATGTCAGCATCTGTGGTAATTCATTACACGGGTGTATGTGTGTATGTGTCTCGGGCCACCACATATGTAATTTTTCTTGATTTAGGATCTCATAAAATATTCGGTAGTGTCTTCCAAGTTACTTTATTGCTTATGCTCCTCATTAGCAGCATAAGGCGGTGCTAAGCCTTATTTTTAGCTAGCGCGAACCCACCTATCTATATGACGTAGTGTTCCCACGTGACGTCACAACGTTTTGTCAACCATACACATACATTATTCCTGCTCGTCTTTTATAGAGAAGCTTACAATGCCTGCGATATATCAAAACCTTTTTATAACGACTGTCTACCACTTTACGATTTACATTTGCTTGTGACAAGCATTTTGTACATTTGGAATAAATTTTGTTAAACTCAAAAAGTACCCTTTTTGAATACTGCGTTACATCGGCCTACTTTTGTTGAGTCAACTTGAAAATGCATTTATGAACTTCGAATGCTCTTTAAATAAACCTGTATAGCAACAATGCCAAAATAATCATACTGTAACAAGGCTAAAAAGAATCACGCATTCGTGTCAAGTGACAGTTGTTAAAATGATTACAATACTACCGAAGATTCCAGAACGGCCTAGCGTAATCTACGGCTTACGATAAACATCAAGAAACATCTTCAAAAGTCTGGAAACCGCGAGGAAATTCTCAAAAATGCGGGAAACGTCTCATTATTTCGATGTCAGTATTAGCGAATATAAATACGGCACACGGGAGTAAGGGCGAGTTAATTGTTTTGGGTGCGCGCGTTTAACGGCGATAATAGAAGCGAAGGTAGCCGCAAATCGCGAGTTTCCAGGACGGCCAAGCGAGCCGTAATTCGACAGCGACGATTCTGGGAAGTTCTTACGTAGCGAAATAAACCGAAGCGAAATTAATAAGTGCGGAAATTTGATGAAATATTCTAGTGAATAGTGAATAAAGTATCAAAGCGAACATAAAGTGTCTATTTACGAGTAATAAATTTGCGAGACAGTTTAATTCAATATTAGCGTTACATTTAATAGTGATACGTTACCTTGTACGTTTGAATAATCAATTATTCAGTAAACATTAAATCCATTATTAAATCCCAGCCTTTTCATTAATTCCTCCTGCAGCCACGACCCGTGACAATATTTGTAGGTATTATAATATGAAAGATTTCATTGATCTTGAAATTTAAACACTCAGAACTTGAAAGGTAATTTTATATTACATAAAACCAGCTAACTTATAGCAATCTATTACATTTATATAACTATCTATTACATTTATTTTCTACAGTGATAGCATAATAAGCAGAAATAATAAGCAGAAAACAATATTCTGTAAGAATATACATATATTTTTTAAATTTATTTGATTCAATTACATTGAACATAACGGTGTTAATTACATATCATATATTACCATTACAGAATGAGAATATTTATGCTTGCCCACCTTTAATAGAGAACTAGCCGTACACCCATGAAATATAATGGAACATGAAATGGTTCACGTCTTTGCTAAGCCCTATTATATTATAAAGTATATTTTTGACGGTCCAAGGAAAGGCGTCTGTAGAAATAGGCGTTTAAGTCGGGATTCAAGCCCATCTCCGGCCGTTTAATTTGTTGCCTTGAATTCGAACGAAATTACGAACTTTACACAAAGTTACGGACAGAAAGACAGATAGACGGATGGACAGACAGCGAAATTATTACGTTTGACTTGATTCTCGTGTTTAAAAGTGAGTAATTTTCTTTTATTCTCGTAATAGACATAAAACATTGTACATTGTAAAAATAAGATTTGTCAAACATAATTTAAAAATGTGACTTACATTTTGATCAATTCAATTTGAATAAATCAAATATGTTTCCTGTCCTAACTCAATATAACGACACCACAATTTCATTAAACTCATCCTGTTCATAATGCTCTGATAAAGTTCTTAGAGTTTATTTTTTCTTTTACAATCATTATATTGGGGCTTATATTAAAATTTTTATTTAAATAATTTGGACAATAAACCAGTCACTTATTTTTAATTTGACTGATGATCTAAATTTAATAGATATTTGCAATTTAGGAGAAAGGTCAAAAAAGGCTTATATAATGCTTTGTATAAAACCTCTTGATGTTTACAAATATCATCGAAATGTATTTTTTTGCAACGACAATACTCTAACTAAAATATCTACCCCAACCATTTTCTTGTTACTGTTAAAGAATCCATTTATCTCAGCTTAATGACAATTCTATTTTCTTTGTGGATTCGTTTGGTATTTTCAATCTAAACTAGCAGTAAAAAAGTATACAAAATTGAAATTTATTCAGCATTCTAAGAATCACAAAATCGGATTTTTTTATTTTGATTCGACGGAAAATATTATAATTTCTTAGATATTCTCAAGAAAAATACCAACAAACCTCTCTATGCTGATTACAAATAGAATTTTTTTCAAAACGATAATAACTGTAAAAAAGAATAACTAGAAGAAGAAAAAACAGCTTTAACCGGGATGTGCTTGTTTTTGTAAGCTGTCTGTAGATCTTGTAAATCTTAAGGGCTGTTATTGTCAATAGTAAATATCTTTTATATTAATAATATTTATCCCGGTATCATCCATGATTCAAATTATTTTACATGTTTATTTCATACTCATATTTATTTCACTGAAAAACGTAAAAAAATATTATTTAAAATTATCGAAAATTATTTTTTCGTAGCGAGTCTTAACATTATTAACAGAGAATGCGGTATATTAATTTTGACCCTATGTCGTTCTATCACATTTTTGACAGCAAAACACTTATTCTGATGATGGAAATGATTTTTGAGCTGAAAACAATTGCGTTTACCTAGAAATTTAAGACGGCATAAATTTCCAAATTTCACGACACCAGAACGCACCATTCGGAAGTATTTGCCGCTTTACTTAATCAGATTTCCCACTTTAAAATTAAAATTTTGTACAAAATATTGCGTTCCATTGCTTTAAATTCTGAAGCAATTTTTTTTAGTATAAGATGATGCTTGGCTATTTATTAATTTTCATATCACAGCAAAACTCGTTAAATAACTGTTGATTTATACATTTAAGTACTTTACTTTGCAAAGATTTTTTACAACGTCTACACTTTCTTTACTCTTAATATCTTCCAGCAAAGTTTGAATTTCTACTTGAGGCTTATGTACAAAGTTTGAGGTATTTACAATTTTTTATTATGCATTAAACTTGAAACTTTTACTAGTAAAAATGTAACTACACTTTACAAATTGATCATTACAAAATTATTGTGATTAGGATATGCAGAGACTCCAAATATTATAAATCAGTCTTCTAACCTGACATTATAATATGATTCCTCCAAAAATTTGAAGAATCTGGTAAGCAAAACAGATACCGTGGTTACATTAAAGATCGATTGCCTACTCTAGGATAGCCATGTTCAGAGAAGGCCTCCTCCAAGCCTCTTCAATCAGAAAACCGAGTAGTATATAAACTAAAAGTATATAAACTCAAGCACTTACTTAAAAAAATTATTATAAAATTAATACATCAAAAGAAACATTATATTTTTTTCGTTATTGAATTTTTTATCATCGATATGTTGTGGTCATGTGTGTTCAATCAGAAAACCGATTGGACAAGTATATTAACCCAAGCACTTACTTAAAAAATATATTATAAATATTAATACATCAAAAGAAACATTATATTTTTTTTCGTTATTGAAATTTTTATCATCGATATGTTGTGGTTCCCAAAAATGTGAAATCAATATACCTGATAATTTTTTTTATATATTAATCGAGTAAATGTCATTTTTTCGATAGAAAAAAGTTAACAATAACCGCCAGGAGAAATCCCAAGGACGAAGAAAATTGAACACCTTGGAGAGTAGGAAAATTTTACGGAAAGTTTAATAAAAGATTACGTCGAGACGTGATCGATTGACCGAGTTCGCTTCTTGATGTAATATTTTGGCGGCGCGTGATACACGAATATTATTCTACCTGTGAATTATACTTTAATCCAATCTTCCGACAGCTCAGGGAGATGGGAAATAAATTATGCGTGTACCTACATCTTTAATGTAAATATATTTCATGGATATATATGTATACAATAATATATAATATTACTTAAGCTAAGCGGGTGCTCCATATTCCAATCTTGGTATTTGGAGCCCAATGAAAGGCACATAGTTAGGAGTTCAACAAATAATGTGTAGACCGACTAAAACATAAACGCAATGCTACCTGCATCCCAGTTAAAAGAAGGGAGAGAGTGAGAGTGGGTTTTTTTACCTTTTTATAACAGCGCCACCTTGTACTCCCGTTAAAGTGGCCTGCCTGAACATGCTATATTTACAGAAAAATGCTTTGAATGTTTTTGAAATTTTAATTGGAGGCGGATTTTTTTTCTTGAATCAAAATGGCATCGTATAATTTAAATATTTTATATGATACAGTATTATTTGGTGCTGAAACAGATTGATGAAAATTATTTTATTTCTCTTCTACTTTAGACCCTTTGTCCTAATGGAGTCGTGGGTCCATTGTCTGGACAACCCTCCTCCACCGTTCTCTGCCTTGCTCTGTGTCGATTACTTGGGGCAGAGTTTCTCTGCCTGCCTTTTCCATGTCCTCCTGGATCATCTTATAGGCATGCTTCCCTCCAAAGAGTGACGAGAAAATCGATGATTATTTCTGAGGACGAAAGGAACAACCGAATAAGTAAAAAAAATGCAGTTTTTCTGGAGAGCCAAAACAAAATTTGGAAATTTCATTTGTGTACAAAATATCTCTTAAAACCTCTGTTATTTTTAACTAATTTTTGCACGAGTAGTGTTGTTTTTTACACAGGAACGTTAAACCAAGTTAATAAATGTCGTTGTTTTTTGCCAAATTTTTCAAATTATTAATCATGATATTTTTAATTTTCAAAAAATTAAAAAAAAAAAATTATTTAATTTTTTTTTTTTTTTTGTTTTCTGAATTTTTATTTTCTGTTTTTTTTCTGAATTTTATTTTCTGACTCATCTAATTTTTCCTTGCTAGATATGTGTCAAAAAAGCAATTCTGCATACTCAACTCAAAACTCGATTTTATTGACTCATTCTGTTTTTCCTTTCGACCGCAGAATTATTCGCCGTTTTTTCGCGTCAGTTTAATTTGTATTAATAGAATTTTTTAAAAGGGTTTTTTAAATTTAAATCGATAACTATAGGCCACATTATGTTGTACACTTCGGGAAAGGGTGAAAATCTGCTGAGTCATTTCGCGATCTGAACGATTTTTTCGACGAAGGAACGATTAGCGAAAGGATACGCCTTGAGAGGTTTGTTCGCTTCAAAGCTTAGACGACAATTCAGGAAAGGATCAATCTTTTGATTTTGATGACCAGACCCTGCTGGCGGCTGTGAAAAGGTACGAAAGTTGCACCACTGTGACACTGGATACCTTTGCCGGTGGAATGTACTGTTTTCCAAGCAAATGAGTAGCAGTAATTGAAAGACTACGGTCTCAAATAATGATATCGTACATAACTTTGAATATTTTTTTTTTGTATTTCTAGAAAACGGCAGATAATTATGAATAAATCTTATAGTAGTTATTTCATTTCTCATGCAGAAGATTTATTTATTTATAATTAATTATTGATAATTATAGGCTCCCTAGTTTTGGCTTTTACAGCACAAAAAGAAAGCTATCTAAGTAAGTAAACACGGCAAAAAATTTAATAATATTAACAATATAAATACAAAAAGAGAGAAAGAATAAGAAAAAGAAGAGAAAGAGCCAGAAAGATAAGGCGACCGCGGAAGATGTTGGCACGACCAGATGAACCAGATACTGGAAGATGGGGGAAGAATTCCGTGTTCGCATCTCTATTTTTATTAAAAAAAAAAGTTTTAAAAAAATGGTCCCGTTAGAAGTCTAACAATCTTCGAGCTTGCGTACGAAGATGTATGAATATGGATGAGACTAGTGTTTTATGTCAGCACAGAAGAGTGTGGTGCTCTATCTTCTCTGCTACCCCCACGAGGAAACGGCGTGATGGTAAGTACGTGTAATACGAAAAGTCAGATTTTTCTGAAAAACAATTTGTTAGCAATGGATACTAAAGAAGAAATGGATTAAAAAGTGAATAAAAAATTACAATAAAAATACAACAAATAACAAGATAAATACAACACACTTATACAGGAAAACTATAAAATAAATGATGAGTATATTTGTCTTTTAAACATGCGTAGTTTACGAGAGTTAAAAATATCAACTGAACTGTGTTGATTACCTAGGCGATGCAGTCTATGTACAGGTGAATTCATTCTGGAGTGCTGAGTACCTGCATAAAATAACTCAGTCGTGAAATAAATCACCCTGGTGTTCTGTAAGTACAGAATCATTTGTAATAAGGCGAGTCCAACACATCATTAATAATTTAAAAAATACAAATTTAATCACTTACTAATTAATAAATCAAAATTAATTTGGTCCGAAGAAATGAATAATTTTCAATTTATGAATCTAAAAAATTTGTGGTCTAAAAAGAAAATCCTTTGAATCGTGCATACTGCCGGTGATGACGTATGCAGTGGAGACAATGACCCTTACAAAGAAAGGTGTATAAAAGCTCAAATGCACGCAACGATCCATGGAGAGATCCTTCTTCTTCTTTTGGTGTCATGTCAGGTCCCCCCAACGTTGACTATCACCCGAGAGAAAGCGTCCCTGTCCTGGGCAGCACGAAACAGCTCTCCAACACTTCATATGCCCGTCCAGTCGCGTATATTGCGGAGCCAGGAAATTTGTCTCCTTCCAACACCTCTACGACCTATCTTGCCCATAAGAATCAGGTGGAGCAATTCATATTTTTCTCCTCTGAGCACATGACCCAAATACGATATCTTTCGGATTTTGATATTTGTCAGCAACTCTCTATTCACTCTAGCTCTTTGAAGAACTCTTGTGTTGTTGACCATATCCGTCCAGGGTATCCGGAGCATTCTCCGATGTATCCACATTTCGAACGCCTCCAGCCGGTTCATGCTACTCACTTTAAGGGTCCACGATTCCACTCCGTATAGCAGGACTGACCATATATCACATTTGACTAGTCGCTGTCGAAGTTTCAGGTTAAGATTGTCATCGCAGAATATCTGTCTCATTTTGTTAAAAGCAGCTAGCGATGCTTCAATTCTGCATTTGACTTCGGTTTCTGGGTCGAGGCCTTCCGCTAGGATACTTCCAAGGTATATAAACTTTGTCACTCTTTCTATACCAGCCCCATTCAATGTGAGGCATGCTGCCGTGTGATCTTGCCTACTAAACACCATTAACTTTGTTTTACTCACGTTCATGTTAAGACCCAGTCTCACACCAGCCTCATTAATTCTATTTACGAGTGTTTGTAAGTCTTCCATACTATCTGCCAGAATGACTGTATCATCCGCATACCTGATATTATTGACGTGTACACCGTTAACCTTGACCCCCAGTTCTATGTCATGCAAAGTCTCCTTGAATACTAGATCGGAGTATAAATTGAATAACATAGGTGACAATATACACCCTTGTCGAACTCCACGTTTGATTGATATAGACTTTGTTGAGCTAGTTTCCAACTTGATGACAGCTTCCTGGTTCCAATATAGGTGTTTAATAATTTTAATGTCTTTGTCATCAATACCACGCTCTTGGAGCATCTTGATGAGGTCAGCGTGTTTCACTCTATCAAACGCCTTTTCATAATCAATGAAACACGCAAAAACGTCTTTTCGTTGGTCGCGGCATTTCTGCAGTAGCACATCTATTGCCAGTAACGCTTCTTGTGTTCCAAAACCACTCCTGAAGCCAAACTGGGAGTTATCCAAATCACATTCACATTTTAATCTTATTCGTGAATGTATAAGGAGAGATCCTTGCTTTGAGTAAATCTAAGAGATTTGAAATGATGAAACTAGGCGCAGAACTAGAGTAGCGGACATCGTGGATCGTGTAGCGAAGCTAAAATGACAATGGGCAGGGCACGTTGTAAGGCAAGATGCTACAAAATGGCCTCCCAGAATTCTGAGTGGAGACCTTGGGAGAATAAAAGATGGGCCGACGATATAGCCGCTGTGGGGGGAAAGAATTATATAATTAGCAAATAATATGGAAGGGTGGAAGGTTATGGAAGAGGCCTATATTCAGCAGTGGAGATATGTAAACTGAAGAAGAACAAGAATAACGTAACTGAGATTTTAATATTCGGAAGGGCAGTAGGCTCATTCAATAATTCTTCTGTATAATATCAATCCTGATTTGATATCTTTACGTCACCCCTGTTACTTATCATATCTAGACAGTCTGGATTCTCCAATTTCTATTTCTCAGTATTTAAAGTTAACGGCCATAGGTCAAGGTAGGGACTAAATCTGACTTAAAAATCACGAGTTTTACCTTAACGTTTTGTTTTACAGAGCTACACAGTTTTCATAGAACGCCGCTAGCCAAGCTAATCCCTTTATCCGCTTTTATGCCCTGTCATACGTTAGTTGAACGCAATAAGCCGGAATTAATTAAAAGGTACAATAAACTGCTTATATTTCTTATCCACTTTTCTAATTATTTTTTTGTATTGCCTCTCGATATATTTCTTGTGAAGACATTATGATTAATACATTCATTTTATTACGTAATATATTTTTAACCAACTTTTTCTTACCGCGTCTATGTTAGCTTAACCTGTTCTTACGGACGGAATCTTGTAATCCATATTACACCCGCTTTCCAATGTACAATCGAGCTGCTGAAATTTTGCACACAGACGTATTTTTGATGACAGATCCACTTATTAATCAATTGATTTATCATAATTAGTTATTCAAAGTTTTATATGGGACATTAGTTAACGACTGTTCGAAGAATATTTTTTCTTCTGTATGAAGGCTTGAACTTTGTGGTAAAATTATTATTAAAATAAAACACAAATCACTTTGTTTTTACTACTTTATTAGATTAAACAATCTACATGTTTCGGGAACAATGTTCCCTTCTTCAGCATTATTGTGTACTAAAAAATTTTCAATTGTGCTACGGTGAAGGGGTGGATGAGGTGGTAGGTGAGTGGAGAGGGGGGGTTTGAGGTGTTAATTATTATGGGTCATCTGGAGAATATGGAATGTTAAGTGGAAAAATATTCAAAATAGGATTATGCAAAAATGTTGTCTGTGTATTTATTATATGAGAATTAATATTAAAGTTTTTCCTAATTTCAAGTATTTCTAAATTATTTATTTGTGGGATCTTATAGCTGAAATGTAAAAATTTTAAACCTGTGTTAATATCAAATGTATGGTCATATATTCTATTAAATGTTTTGCAAAATCAGACTCAATATTGCTATTTAATTCTTTGATATGTTCTTTAACCCTAGTTTCAAAATTTATTTTTGTTTTGTCAATATAAAAATTATCACAATCGTTACAATTATATCTATAAACTCCCGATTTCGTGATACGATTATCACTATCCTTGTTATTTAGTATATATTTTTTTAATTTGTTACTCGTATAAATGACCGGCTGAATTAAATTAGGAATATTTTTAGTTATTATTTTTGACAACAAGATAAGTTCACCAAAAGATGGCGCTAGTTTCCTACCGAAGTTTTTTTGTTAGCTGGGTAATATTAAGACCAAAAAGTATGAAATAGTATTAAATGAAAATATTTATTTTTTTTAAAAGACACGCTTATATTCAAATGTACTAGAAAGTAAAAAAAAAATTCCGCCAAAAATGTTTGCCTCACTCTCCAAATAAAAGCGTGGACGCTTTTCCTCCATCAACAACAAAATTATGCAATCTAGCATCATTTCAAAATAGTAAGAATATTGATAGGACATATATTCCGTATACGCATCCTATTTTTTTAATAAAAAAGGAAAACCTACCCGTTAAATTTCAATTAGAACTGTGCTAATATATTTTTAAAAAAAACAACAAAAATTTATTTTATATATTAACCACACATGTCTGTTTGCTTGATGTCAAGCATTCAGACTTAAAACAATATTCTCTACGAGACACCACTAATATCACTGTCATAAATCATTGTCATAACGCCAGACACAACATGCTACAATTTAGTTTACCAAAAATGAAAACCAAAACCGGTCAACGACATGCCAGCTTTCTCACGCCCTTTCTTTGTAATGGTTACAAAAGAGAACTGAAATTAATCACATGTTTATAAAAATTATTCTGTGTTCTAAGATTGTGAACTGTTTCGCAATATAAAGATATAAAAACATAAGTAATAAATAACCTTAACCGGTCGAAATTTCAATGTAAAAGTTTAAGAGCATTTGAGATGTCTGAATAATCACGTTTTTCTGAATTTTCAAATCATTTATTAGAAAATGATCATGGTTTTGATAAAAACTTAGGACATTCTATTTTACACATAAATAATTACAAATTAGTAAAGTATGTATCTAATAGTAAACAAAATACTATTAATAATCAATTCAATTTAACTACCAGCCCAATTCTAAAAAAAATTCCAATAATTGCGAATAATCAAGAACTTCAGCAATAATATTTAAAAATAATTTTTAAATAATTTAGAAAAACAAAAGACATTATTCATTTTGATATTTTGACATATATATAACATCCTGACGATGGATAGTAATTTCCGAAACATGTAGGTGTAATAATCAAATAATATAAGTAGATTTATACAAATAATACAATCAATATTTTTTAATAATACATGTTTATCATTTTTTTAATTCATTCTCATCTTCAACAATGCAAAAATTACATTTTTTTCTATAAATATATTTAAGCAAAAACTCACCTTACCTAGTAAAACAGAAGTTTCCCTGCCAAGGTGGACATAGAATTTTAAAAATATAATGAAAACTCTTATTAGCTAGAGCCTAACGTATACTACAATATATAAAATATACTACACTAAAGCCTGTGTTTCCTTGCCAATTGCTTTTTGTAATTGGTGTAGTGGTCAATCCAAGTTTGGAAAATACGATAGAGTGAATAATCATCGTATTAGAAATGAATATAATGTTGCCTGTGACATAGATGATAACACAAAGGATCGTTGAGATGGTTTGATCGTTTGTAACAAATGAGCACGAAAAGGATGCTCAAAAAAATATATGAAGCAAGTTTAAAAGGCAGCAGGAACAGAGGGCGTCCGTGCTTAACCGTGTGGGAAACGGAATGATAGTTAGATAGTTACTTAGTTTTTTTTATTTAAAATTAGGAATTAAACTTTTAAGTTCAAATATCTCGTTTTGAGTTGAATTTGACTGAACATACTGGCTAAAAAGAATCAAGCACTCCTGTTGACAGTTGTTCGAAATACTGTCGAAGAATCGAGAACGGTCTACATGTTCTACGGCTTTCGGAAAGCATCTGAAACATTCTACAAGAATGTAGAAGCCACGAGAATCGTCTACTAAACATATAAGTTTCGATACCAGCATTGGCCAGATATAAATAAGACGCGCGCGGGAGTAAAGTCGTTGTTGTTGGAGCGCATCGACAGCGATATAGAAGCGAAGGCAGCCGCGAGCTGCGGAGGTCAGGGTAGTCAACAGAGCGATTATTCGACAGCGAATAATCTGGAAAATTTCTTACGTAGCGAAATAAACCGGAGCGAATAATACGTGCAGAAATTGGATGGAATGTTCTAGTGAATATTGAATAAAGTATTCATGCGATAATAAAGTGTATATTTACGACTGATAGATTAGGAAACAGTTTTATTTAAAGAATAGAGTTAAATTTAATAGTGTTAAGTGACAGTGTACATCAAATAATTAGTTAATCAGTAATTAATAGAACAGAATAATTCAGTTTTAATCTAAATTCATTTATTTACTGAAAACTATAAATAATACTTTTCCAACGTTATGTTATAAAAGTTAAATTATACCTTCCACAAGCCTTATACTTAAATAATTTCTCGTAATACGATTATGGAAAGACGCCATTTTGTCACATTTGACAGATGTTTCCAGTATCGTAGATAAGAGATGGTAAATATACTTCATAGGTGTTTTTTTACTCGAAATACAGATATGCACAGTATTTGGATGGAAACCCTTAAAAATAATTTATTATTTACTATCGCAATATTATTTAAATTATATTTATTTTATAATTGTACGTAAGTGCACGTAGGTGGAGGAATATATAAAATAATTTTAAAAGGTCGAATTACAGTGTCTCACACGTGTCGTCATTAACGACTTTTGTTCGCACACCTGAAAGTGATAAGTGCGTTACGCCCACAGATTAGTGAAGAAGACATTTGCCAACGAGGGTAGAAATCACCCCAAAGGTCGAGGTAAATAATTTAGAACTTGTCAGAAACTTTTACAAGGGATTTCAACTGTACATTGGAAAAATCTTTAGTTTTTCTAAGTTGATCAACGATTAATTTGGAAAAAAGTGTACATTTTAAAAAATTAATGAATTTTTAAATAATTTGATATGAAAACAAACCTCTGAAAGTAGGTAAAAATTGCGTGGCCTTTGGAAATATTCTTTAAATGAAAATGATTATCTCACGCATACAATCTCCCTATGACTGGCCGACTCATCAGAAGCGTACATAATATATTGACAGTTATCCATAGTCATGACCATAAGAGTGGCTTTTCTTGTCGGGGATCCGGGTTCGATCCCGGCCACAATAAAATGTTATCTTATTTACTGCAGTAATTGTAGCGTAAGGCCTGTTCTAGCATTGAAAAATTAAATGCTCTGCTTTAGTCAATTTTATCTAGTGAAAATGTGCTGTAATCGCATAAAACAAACTATTATTTTGATAGTGTTCAAAAATGTCTTTGATTTTCATGTTTCCAATGCTCTCTTCAGAGAATACTCCATATTCTGTATGACTTGATAAAAGGAACATAAGACTTTTTGATAAACGATATGATCGATTTTTCGTTAAGCTTATGAACTTAACCATTTTTATCTTTTTATCGAGTCTTTTTTATTTATAATATTTAGCGCAAAAGCGTTGTGGTTAGTCATTTTTAATTGGATTTGTGATCATATTTATTTTTATTTACATGATTTTTTTGTTAAAACCAAACAGTTTCAGAAAAATTAATTTTCTTCTTCAGTACGATAAAAAACTAATTAAAAATATAATTCGAAAGCATCAAAAACATATAATATATCGAAAAAAAAACATAAATAATAGCGCTTTATTTGTGTATGGATATTCAATGGAATAATATATATAATAATTAAGACTCTGTCGATGCCTATCATTTTTAGTAGGTGAAGAAAACAGTTTTTTGTTGAAATTTTTCAGTATATTTTCATTATTTAATTTTACAGTAAATTTATAGAATCGATATCACCTAGAAATTTCGAAAAGTTTTTAAAAATGTTTTTATAATTATTCATCAGTGGCGCTATAATCCAGTGTAGGTCCTGACCTCCATGAAAATTTGCCTCTGCTCCCTCCTCTCTATCACGTAATAATAATATTATTATAATTATTTTTATCGATATATTAAATTTACAGAAATTTTATACAAAAAAATGTTGCACGTGGTATACACAATCGATACCAAGCGTTAAGTGCATTATTGCATTACATTACTGTCTCTTTATTTCTTAGATATCGTTCACTCACACTATTAACATGTGTCGGTACACTACACATCCTTGAAGTACTTTGACCAAATATCGACCTGTCTCTGGTTGCATCAATATAAAAAGTAATATAATGAAAAATACCAGAAAATTATTGGAAACATGTAACGATAAGATTGGTGGTCAAATATAGGTAAAATTTCAAAAACTTTTAAAAACCATGTTAATTTAAACATCTCAAAAACTATTAGACTCTTAAAAGTACGTTGAAATTTTGATCTGTTTAACAAGAATCTGCTGTAAAATCTTTAATAACAATAAATCATTTATTTGATTGAGTAATGTTGTTTGTAATTCTATTTATCATTAATCATACACAGTACAATATTTTTCCTTTTGACATTAATATTCTGTAATGTAATATTCTCAAAGAAGATAAATTGCCTTTTGTTTCATTTAAGTGTAATACTCAAGTTAAGATGGATTTTATCATAAGTTTATTTATAATTTTGTCATCTATTTCGGAAACGACTTTATTCATTAATCAATTAATTTCATAACTGTCAGCTTGTATAAATTTCTTTATTAATCATCGTCTTTCGTACTATGTACAAAAAATACTCGGATAAACTTTTCCCAACATTTTCTTATTACAAAATTGAGAAGCATTATTTTGTACGTTTATGACAAGACTACTTAAGCAAGCACTTACTTATCGAGTACAAGAAGTTGCGAAACTTTCAACAGGGGATTTAAATTTCACTTAAACATATTGTTTGGGCCTTGAAATTGTTTACTTTCTCGGGAACTAAAGGGTGGTCCAGCGGATATGCCAGATTTAAATCTGTTTCACATTTATTATCAGCTGTCATTGAGTTTATTAAAAATTGATTGCTATACCAAAGAACCACGTATTGTTGTTGGTTAAGCGTTGAATTCTTTCGGATGGTTTGTTAATAATCTCATCTCATCTCATCTTCCTCCCCTTGTCCTATTCGGGTCAGGAATTTTATCTATTGCTTGTTGTTGCTAATTGTATCTACGAGGCGCCTCCATTCGTCCTTGTCTTGCGCTGATTGTGCGGCCTCCGTCCATTGTATTCCCCTCCTTTCCTCACACAGTTTCTGAAGCAGCCTCGCCCAACTGTGTCTAGAGCGGCCCACTGGACGTCTTCCCTCAGGAATTGCACTCAGTATTTTCCTAGGAATTCGGTCATCACGTGCCCAAGCCACCTCAGTTGCAATTTTTCTATGAAGAGTAGCAATGGTTCAATGTTTAGATCATCTCTAATCGTCAAGTTTCTTATTCGATCCCATTTCGTAACCCAGGTACTTCATTTCGGCCACTTGGACTCTAGATCGTTTTCGTTCGTTTAGCATCCATATCTGGTGATTGTACGTAAGGTCGTTCGCTATACCGTTTTGAATACTGCCATAATATTTGTCTCGATTCTTAGCTCAGCTTTCCTTATGAGCTGTAGAGAGGACGCAGTACACTGCCTGCCTCACCTTTTCTTCGATCTATTTTAATAATCAAAAATTGTATCTATATATTAATTACTCCAACCAATGTCGTACGTTTCTGCATACGGATAATTTATGTTGCCAGTTAAAAAAAAACATTTTTGAGTACATTAAAAAGATTAAAAAATATAGGAATACGAACAAACTGATATCAAAAAACATCCAAATCCAAATTATCGAAAATTAAAATATCGGAATTTATAGATTTTAAAAATATTTTCGTGGAATCCGTGTTTTCAAAACAGCCAACGTAATTGCAGTCAACGAATTTTTGTGCTGGCCATACCACAGAATGACGCTTTATGACATTGACAGTAAGTATACGTTTACGCTTTTCTTTTTATTGTTTTTGCATTAATCTTGCTTCAGTAAACGTTCAAAACATTTATTTATTAAACATTTATTACGCTTTATATTTTATTTAAACTGCAAAGTGAACTTAACCTTAGATAAACGTCTCTCATATAACCTCAAAAGTCTCACAGCGCGTGGCGCGAATGTCATTTTACGTGTCATTTTCTCCGTATTTATACATAAAAATTATTATTTTTCAGAATTCCGATGGAAGACTCAACATCACAAACCGGCAATTTGATAATGCGATTCGAGTTCACAATATGAAAGAAGAAATGCCAGACGTAGACTGTCAAACATAACAGAAGAGGAATGTGAAAGAAGGAATGCTGACCAGCGGGAACGTAAAAATGCTAGGCAAAGAGTGTATGCTGAAGGAAGAAATGCGAAATCTTATTTTAAATGTGCCATTAACAATTTTAATTCATGGCCACGGAGAGTACTGTAGATCATTGCAAAGCGGTTCATTTTGATGCTGAAATGAGTCTAAAAATTTTAAGGAATTTATTCGTCAGTACAACTGTGCTAATGCATTTGCATCTTTCGGAGTGCAAATAAGTGACATACCAGGTGTAGGCCCGTATTGTTTAAAAATTTCAGGTGAAGTATATCATAGAACGTCTAGAAGTTTGCAGAGTGATGGAGAGGTGCCGGCATATGCGCAACTATATGTTTACGATGCGGATGAAGCAGTCAGGGTACGTATGAGCCATCCGTCTAACCTTAGATGTCAACAAAATATAATGGAAACTATTGATAATGTCATCCGTCGTGTAAGTCCATATGCTCTCCAATACAAAAGGTTGAAAGAAGCGGTTGAGGAAGAAGAATCTATAGTTGCAGAGCACGGGGGCCAGATGCGGAATATTCAACTACTCTTTACGCGTTCTTCGTTAGATGACCAAAGAAGGTATAATGCTCCATCTAATAATAATGAAGTCGCCATTGTGTATGTAGCAGATTACGAAGGTAGGTTACCGCCAAACGTAGATGTTGCTGTTCACCCTAAGAATGTAGGAGGTCTCCAGCGTATTAATATGTTATCAAAACAACAAAAACATCAATCGAGAACAACATTGTGCTTTCGACAGTATATTAAGTAAAAAATTTCAGATGTACCTGAAACAAAAAAATGTTTCTTTATTGACGGTCCTGGTGGCACAGGTAAAACGTTCCTTTATAAGATTATACATAAGATTATACATACTTGAAGAGGAAGATCTAAGAAAGTTTTATCTGTTGCTTGGACAGGAATATCAGCAATTTCATTACCAGGTGGACGTACATGTCACATGGCTTTTAATTTACTTCTTGATTTATAGAATAACACAACATGCAGAGTGACATCCAAGAACCGTGCAATTATAAGTGCAGCTGATGTTATCATCTGGGATGAAGCACCGATGGCGCCAGTTATAGCTTTAGATATAATTGAACGTACTCTGCGCGATATAATGGGTAATAATGATATTTTTGGCAATAAAGTAATCATTTTGGGCGGCGACTAGACAAATTCTACCAGTTTCTCGAAGGGCTTCTCGCGGTCAGTTAGTAGCGACATCTATTAAAAACAGCCAACATTGGAAAAATTTTACTATTTTCAATTTGAAAACTAATGTCCCCGCTTTAGAAGGTGAAAATTCATTTACACAGTGGCTTTTAGATTTAGGCGATGGAAAGCTGCCTCCTGTGGAAGGAAAGTATGCGTCATCAGTGCTTATTCCAAATGAAAGTGTAAGTCAAAATGTTGTTCAAAGCATATATAATGAAGTACATTCTATAGCGGATGTTCCCCTAATGAGTAAACGAGCGATACTGTGTCCAAAGAATGAACATGCTCGATTGGTTAACGAAGATGTACTCGGGCGTTTAGAAGGTCCAATCTTTACATTTTATTATGTGGATAGTATTAAAGATGATGGTCGTGAAATGGACTACAAAATGATATATTTTTTAAAATACATTCATTTATCAATAATCATTAAACTAAAATGCTATGTAATTTATTAATAAATAAGACTCTGTAATTTTATCGATAAAAATAAATACAAATAAGAATTCGATAGCTCTTTCATTTTTTGTATGTCACTGACAGCTACCATAGACAGTAAAACCTGATTTTTTCACTGAAATTTTGTCTGTCACTGACAGCTACCATAGACACTAAAACCTGATTTTTTTCTCCTCAATGTTGATGAATTCATTATTTTTAAACCAGCCAAACTTAAAAACTCAGAGTTGACAGCATCACAATATTATACAGTAACTGTCAAGAAACAAAAAAAGAAATATTGCTTACTTCAGAATACGGCCAATTATCAAATTCTATTAACTTTGTAACAGTAAGGAAATCAATTGTGTTTGTTGCAGAGCAAACACAATTGGCCGCGAGACGACCGTCATTGGCCGCGAAGCGGCCACAATAGCAAAAATGGAAATTTGCCAGATACAATTGGCCGCGAAGTGGCTGACGTAGGCATAGGTAAACAATTGTGTTTGCTGCACAGCAAACACAATTGGCCGCGCAGCGGCCATGGCTGGCCGCGGAGCGGCGGTCATTGGCCGCGAAGCGGCCACAATAGCCGCCCGCAGGGCCTAGCAGTAAGCAATCGGCGAAGCCGATTGCTTTCCTGCTAGTACGTTATTATTGTTGTATACTATGTTGTTATATAATATATTCTGTGTCAATAATCAGAATTGTCAAATTTAAGGTGATTCAATTATTTATTATAAACCGATGCACTCTCAAAGAATCGCTGATACAGTTTAATTTAGGGATGGGTAAATAAAAAAAATATCGATATATTGATATATCGATATTTTTTACCCAGCCCTAGTTTAATTAAAGCCTTATTTTTTGAGAATGAGTCTGGCCAATCTGTAACCATAAATGGAACACGATATCGTGGCACGGTATCAAACTTTTCGTGGCATCAATTGAATGATATAGACCTCGAAGGAATGTGGTCTCAACAAGATGACGCCTCATGCCATACAAGAGAAACCATCGATTTGTTAAAACAACATTTTTCTGGTCCTGTGATTTTAGAAATGCTGACGTCAATTGGCAGCCCAGATTTTGCGACCTGATGCTAGAAGGTTTTTCCTCTGTTACTTTGTAAGGTCCAAGATATATGTTGACAAACCACAAATGATTCTTAAACTGACAAAAAAAATCCAGCGCGTTATTTCTGAAACTGAGCCAAATGTCTTGCAAAAAGTCTTGAAAAATTTGATCTAAAGGGTCAGGGTATGCTAGCACAGTCGCGTACCCTGACCGCTTGGCCAACATCAAATTCCATAATTAATTTTTGTATATTTACTCATTTATCAGTCAATAAAAATTGCCTAATTAAATAATTATTTACTGTATTTGATTTTTAAATTAAATCCAGCGTATCTGTTGGGCCACCCTATATTTATAGTGTCATTGACGCCATAGATGTTATTTACAGAGGACTCGCCCCTAATTACTAACGATCAAAAACACCCTTAGATACTTATTATGTATTGATCGGATAAAGCAGCTTTGTTTAGAAGCTTTCCGCTTTTTCTTTGTGAAGACACAATATTAATGAAAAATTATGTTTTATCAAACATCGCTATTAGTATTCGAATGTTAAAATTTAAGCTTCTTTGTTGAAAATTAGCCTACATCCAACGTATTTTATATGAAAACCGTAAAAAGACGTACCCAGGCATAACGTGGTACTAAGTCATCTAAATACATAATTCTCTATGTAACGCTACCATATTATCCTGTTTACAACCAAACACATACTAAGATTTCGCGGGTGTTTCATTTCTTGAGAAAATTACAATTTTAAATGGCATGTTGCAGCAATTAGATAGCAAAGGTCATTTGGATTAACAAAGACGGTGAGTTAATTCAAACTATATTATGTTTGTAGTTTTCTGGGATAGTCTGCCGTGTATATGTGGACCTCTCTGGCGAACATTTTGAATCCCATTCCAGGGTCCATCATCAGGGCTAATAAACCCTGCGATGGGATCCAAAACGTCGGCCAGAGAGGTCACATATACATATACAGCAGAATATCCCAAAAAACTACACATAAAATATTCCAAACGGTCATGAAAATCTGACAAGCTATAACAGGATATAAAAAAATAACTTATTAATGTAAGTCTAAAATTCAAATACAAAAATTCCATTATTTTTGACGGGTTAAATGTAGTCATTTAGCAACTACTTACATTAATCGAAAATAGTTTGTATTTACCAATCAATTAGTAGTATTACAGTTTGACATTTATAATTTCATTAAAAATGTATATTTCTGTGTATCTGCCTAATTTGTAGACATATTTCAAAAGAAATTGCAATTTCATTCCAATGCAATGTAACATATCGGTTTACTTTCCCTTCACGTGATACTGTATTACGCTTTATAAATTTAAAAAACAATTTGAGTGTCACAAATGAGTCGTAAACTGGAAATAATAAAATATCCAAAATAACTAGTATCCTAGACGTGACGCTCATCTGTAAAAACTTGTTGTGTGAAAGTGTATTTTCAGTTGCTAATACTTTATCGATTTAAAAAAGGTGTAAATTTAAAAAATGAGTCATAAATTGGAAATAACAAAATATCCGAAGCTTCCACGGTCTTTGACATGAAAATACGCCCCAACCTTTTTACTAACCCAATGCTAAACATCCGACCACAATTGAATAGAAACTTCACTTATTTTTGTGAAGATCCTCTAACTTACGCTCGTCCCGCAACTCAAAACTTGTAGATCATCCCTCCTGAGCATCAACTTCCACGGGATTATTTTATTTCTATTCGGAGAGACAGAGTGAACCATTTTATCGGTAGCCAAAGGGAATTGATAAATTCTTTACAAACTTTACCCTAACCCAAAAAACATTAAAAATCATAATTATCCGTCGTTTTATAAAAATAATATTGTCACGGTATCGCGGCGATGGGAGACAAATTAATTAATGTCGGAAATTACAAGTGTTTTTTTTATTGCACACGAATTTAATTGTATTTACTATCACTATCGAGAATCTTCTGCTCATCTCTATAACTTCTAATTCACGTCGTTGGTGTCACTCTGATCACTATCGAATACTTCTCACATGCCAGTAGGTACTTTTGTAATTTATCGCTGGTCAACACGCGCTATTCATTTATATGGAATCGCTAAACTTTCAAATCTATTGGATTTTTAAAAGTTTCTGATATGTTTTTCTGCATTCCAAATAATTTGAGAATTTTCTTCGGAAAATTTCAATTTAATGCGATAATATTATAATGCTAATTGTAAGTTATATTGTATAATCTTTGCTATCGTTATCGAGATATCCTGCCAAGTTTTGACAAACAATCAATATTGAAGTTCTCAACCAGAGTCTAAGGCTCGAATTTACAGTCAATACTTAGATGATTTAAAGTTTAAGGTACGCCTTTAAAGTGTTATTTTGTACTGAAAATTACGCTTTTAAGGAGTACCTTAACCTATAAATCATCTAAGGCTCTTAATTCAGGCCCAAGTGTTAAAACTTTCATCTTCTTCCATAGCCTCGAGAAAGACCAGAAAGAAACGAAAATTCAAAGATCAGCTGTTTCCTAAATTATTATCTTTACCAGTATCTCCAGCTTCGAAGCGAACAAACCACATTCGCATGCCCTTTCGCATATTTTTGCTTCACCAAAAAAATTATTTAGGTCTCAAAAAGACGACTTTTCACCCTTTCTCGAAGTTCCATAACATAATGTAGCGTATTTGCATGGTTTTCTATTGAACTTTCGATTAAACTTATAATAAATGTCAAAAACGTGGTGTAATAATTATTATATTTATCACTGCCGAATATTTATCATTGCAGTTGCTTTGTTGTGTAACTTTGATTTTTTTTCAATAAATAAAACACATATAAAAATATTGCTAATAATAAACAATGGTCTACGAAAGGAGTTAAAAAAATTAAAAATATTGATTTTCAGGCGTATTCAAGTCTAAATGTTGAATAATTCGGAAGAATATCATATATATATATACATATTAAAAAAAAAATTTGCTTGATACTCTACATTAAAAATATAGAAGTATTATTATAAACTGCGAAATCTATGTATGCTGTTTTGCGAGAAGAGACAACAGATTTCACTAGCATAGCCCCTTGAAATAAGCGGATGTTTCCTATTTGGAATATAAAATATATACAACCTTCAAAAATTTTATGTATGAATGTTCTTACGATGGAATTGGTGAACGTTGCATTGTATAGAGTGATAACTTAAGCCAGCTCATACACATTGTAAACCCTGGTCCATCGTATAAAAACACTTCCATACATATTTCTCATATTAATACGATCGTCTCTATGAGACTTCTATAATTTATCTTAATCAAATACACAAAATTTGTTTAACAACTACATACATAAATGCTATAGTTTCGAGTGGAGTAGTCCCTCTCGTCAACAGGTGTAAATAATATCTCAAATTAATAATTTGGATAACGAGCTAGTTATATATAGGGGCAGAGCATGGAATGGGAGCGGGTTTTGGGATCTTCATTAAATGAAAGGGGGAAGTTTTGGCGAATGCCTGCCGCCATCTATGGGTAGCAGGTAAAAGTGCCCCCTGGGTAAGACGCGTACCCGCAGAAAAACGCAGACTGAACACAGGTAACGCAGGTATTCGCTTTGGCGGCAATATTCGCTTCGAACCTCACCACGATCTTTCAACCGAGTTATTGAAGTAACTTTTCCAAACTTTGCATCAATAAATTCTGTATAAATATTTACTGTTACTCTTATTACCTGCCTACCTCACACCCAACCAAGTTAGACTTCACGAAATATGCGAGCATGGTTATAAAGCTCGCTGAAATTATATAAATAATGTTTAATCCTTATGATACAGTTCACTGTTAACATAAACATTCCACATACTTATTAAATATAAAACTCTAATCAAAATATTTTGAATATGTTTAAATTTTTCAAGAACACAACAGGATTTTATCCCCAGGAGACATTATTGATCGAGATATATTATAGATATCTCCTAGAGACGAAGCTACTTTTTTGTAAGGGAATGTAGGTATGGAAGACTTTTTTGAGCATCCATAGGGCTTACGACCTAACTATATAGATAGCTTAAGTGATCACTTCCCATAATGTAACGTTCACTAATTCCATCCATGATAGACTATAAAATTTTTGGAAGTTGTATAAATGTTTAATATGCACACCACCTGTGGCGGTGGTAAATAATTATTGTTGATAATTCGGAAGAATGTCATATATATTGATACGCGCACCTGAGGGATGTAAACGAAAATCCCATACTTGTGTATATTTTTCAGAAGCCATTAAACCCGGCCGCACTGTAAAATTGCCTGGCTTCCCAAAGGTGCATATTTCCAGAGAATTTGGCTGCCGGGAATTCCGCCTAGCACCAGCGAATAAACGGTTCCCATCATCCATCCCCACCGCCGCCGAAAGGGTATAAAAACGGTGCGCTTATACTACCAGCCAGAATACACTGTTCGGAAGGCTCCGACAGTCCTCGCCTTACTGGGAGGTATCCGGGAAGGATTCCTTGCGATCCTAGGAAGCGATATCGCCGCCGCAGTCGAGTGTCCTCCTGTCGGGCCGTACCAAGTCGAGCTTATGTGAAGCTCGAGTCTCGTCGAGTTTTTATCTCCGAGAAGTCTCTTCGCCATCGTTCTCGCTGTCGAGTTTTATCCGACAAGAGCCTTTGCCGAATCTGTGAAGTGAGCTCAAGAATTCCACCATAATATTGTGTTGTGACTACGCCAGAGATCTAAGTGCTTGTGCTAATTTTATTCAATATTCTGTATGTATCTACATTGATATTTCTACTGTTTATATTTTTGTGTTTTTATATATTTCTACTTTTATATTTCTGTGTTCATTTCTACTACGTATGTACATTGGTGTTTTACTGACTGTTAATAAATTGTTGTGAAAATAAAATTTTGAGTTACTTTCACGCCTTTGTCACTTGCACTTATAACTTGAAACAACCACCCCGTTTCAATATATATATAAAAAACATTGCTTTAAAAACTGCATACAAAAATACAAATTTATTACCAATGGCGACATCTGTACTAGTTTATGGGAATGACAAAATTTTAAACCACAATTTTCGGTAGTAAAAATACAACACACGTTTAGAACAAGATGTACATGTAAAACATATCCATATACAACTTCAAAAATTTGATACATGTGGTAGCCTATCACAGGTGGAATTATACTGTGTAAAGTGATCACTTAAGCCAGCTATACGATGGATCGTAAATCCTATAGACACCCAAAAAAGACTTCCATAACTGGAACGGACAGGGTTGAGCCATGTAAAAAATGAGAACATAATATGACCACTATGAGCGGCGCGTGTCCAAAACAAATCAGCCGCTACATACAGAAAACTGCATTGGAGTCGAGGTGTGTATGCCACCACTGGAAATTGTGTTGACGATCGGAGCGCGCGCAAGTCAGTGCCCAGCGGCCGTTGCCGCGACTGGAGGGGGGCCGCCCGCGCATGCTGCTTCCAACTAGCTGTAGAACAACATCGTCCGGACACTAGCCCTGAGGAAGGCCCTTTGTTAAATGAATATGAAAAATGCGGCCTGTCTTGGCCGCCGATGTTATTTCCAGCTACAAGTGTCGATACAAATATGTGTGGAATTTGTATATGTTATGAAAATGTTTTAAAAAAAAAAAATATGTTGATGCCTTGTAAGAAGCAGCGCTGGCGCCCTTTTTGTATGCAATATTGTCATGTGCATTATGTTGAATCTCTGATGAGAAAATGTATTGGAATTTTATGAATTTTTATGAATAAAATGGAAATAAATATTTTTTTATTTGGCACCTATTGGTGCGTGGACAGAGGTTAGAAGTTTGAGCCGAAGGGATTCTTCCGCGATGTAACGCCCCGAATAAAGTATGTGTGTGGCACGCGGTACCCGCGATGTTCGCCAACACTAAATGGGCATGAGTGTGGCACGCAATATCCGTCAACACGGGAGACGAGTCTCGCTGCAGAGGGTCTCGTCTCTTTCTTTCCGCCGTAGAATCCGCCGACGGGCAAATAAATGTTTTTGAATATGAGAGATTTTACAAGCTTACCTGACCGGCTATAACTTCTAACGCCTAGTACTCAAATTCCGAGCCCCCGTCTGAGATGCGTATATGGGATACCCTCCACGGGGGCCCGAAGGCCTGCACCGGGCGCCATCGTGGAGATGGTCATCATGAAATAAATGAGTACTGGAAGACCGTGAGAAAAATTTTGTATTTTTCTCGATTTGGAAACGGTGTACGCCTGCTTTCAGGCCCACGTCGCGGTAAGCTCGCGCACACGGCTCGCCGTGGAGAATATTAAAAAGTCGCATTTTTAATCGACGATCAGAGCGGCTTACCGTGGACGAACTCCTACTTATGTAGTGTCATTGCATTCCTTTACTGAATGCCTATCTGGAAAATATATTTTTATATATGTGGAATGATATAGGCGCGCCTGAGAGTGGAATAAAAAATTGGTTTTTGGCGCTTTTTTGAATGCCTATAACTCAGTAAATATTTTTCTGAAATATTTGGAATTACTGTTAAAATGAGCGCTTGCGTGCGCAATTTACATTTGTCATAGCAAAACTTATAAAAATACTGTTTTTGATTTTTTATGAATTTTTGAAAATTTGAGCCGTTGGTGGCAAATGTAATTTTAATTTTTTGGGCCTTGTATGACCCAGCCTGTCCAAAAAACTGTGTTATTATCATCTGCTAGGTCTGTTATTACAAAATAACATAGTATTAGTCTCTTGGGAGCTAAAATGCATTTTTTGTAAATTAATTTGTATCTGCCATATGAAATCTGCCGCGCGGTGAAATTGCGCAACCGCGAATATTTCACCGCTCGGCCGCTGGGAGCGCTGCGGCGCCTTCCCGGAATTATGCAATCTCATTGGTTTTTGTAACATGCTATGACGCAATCTTGTGCAATTTTGAATTCGGTATAAATATAACGCAATTTAAAGCGAGTACCAGTTACGCAACTCGCGTTGGTACGAGAATCGCTGTTTGGACAATCTTCTTGCTGCCTTTTATTTCTGACCCCTGCTCATCTTCTCTGGACTCTGCTTTCTTGGATTTTTGTGACCACTGCCTTCTGACTTGGACTTCGCTTCGGATTTTTTCTTCGACTTTAATACGATAAAAGCACTACCTCGGCGTTTGACTTCTGGCATATCCACGGACTACGAGCTTCACAGCAAATTCTGGTGGCGATCTCTGCCTCACCAGCGAAGACTACTGAGCCGCATAAAAAAGATGTTCCCATCCGTAACAATAACCACTTTTCAACAAAGAAATAATAAAAAGTTTAAAAAAATCTTATCCTCCTAAACTCTTTTTTTTTAATAAATAAATCTTTAGGAACCTTTTTTTCAGTCTTCTTGTAAAATTAACATAACCTGTGCAGGTTTATGTAACACATAATATCACAACTGAATACACTGATTGTACGAGGCTAGTTTGTTAATGTCAATACGACAAAAAACTGCTAAGAAAACTTAAGTTCTTTTTCCGTGTTGAGACAAGGAGAAACATAAAACAGTAGCCATTCAAAGGAGACGTGGTGCAGAAAAAAACGAAACTCCTAGTTGAAGAACTTGCGTGACTACTTTCACTGTAACTCACAATCGCTGTTCAGAGCAGTGTGCTGCAAAGTTTAAATTGCTGAAATGCCTTTCAACCTCCGTAGGTCGGCGGAATTTTGAAAAAGAATAATGTTCTTAGCGTGTCCGTTATTTACTGATTTAAAATATTTTATGGAATCTTTTCTTTACAACGATATGCTGTTGACATCAAAAGAATCGAGACAATTTTGCCTTAAAGACTACATAATTAGTCAAAGATAATGGTAAGTATTTAGGTTTTTCAATAATGAAAAAAAGAAGATTGATTGCAAAGTCTCTTTCAGTACTCTGAATTACCTTTCTTGTAGAGATTCTCATTTCTTATGGATAATCGACAGTATTTTGGTAAAGGTTTTTTTCCTGTAGTATAATTAATTGCCCGCTTAAACCTTTCTGTCACATGTAATTTTTTTATATTAAAGATTCTTGATTTGTTACGTAACCTTACATATATTAAATCAACAAATACATTGTGATCTCCTCAAGATATCTGTTATATGTTAAATGTTTCTGAATATGCTACATACCATAGATAAATTAAGAACATTCAAACTGGATTTCCTTGTCATATACATACGGATTCAAAAGAGGAATATCTTTGAAAAATTTCTTTATTTTGTTTACAATTTTATTATGTTTAATATTTATTGAAAAAAATGTGGCAAGTGTCTACGTTTATAACAAATTTTTAATTAATTTTATTTTTAAGCAATTTACTATCTTAAAGATAATTTTTACATATCGTTCACCATTCTATACTTTTAAAATTTAATAAAAATGGTAGTAATTATACGTTAAAAATTATTTTTATCTCCCTTATGAAAAAATGAATTTTTCGAACCCAATAAGTTTTAATAAATAAATTCATTGTTAACCCTTTGATCCCTGAACACAGAATTAATCGTTTTTCTCATAATCTATATACGATTGCGCTAGAGCTGCATCAATTAAGGCGTTTTTTTCTATTGCCATCATAAAATAAACAAAATCGTATGATTATTTTAAAAAATCAGGTGTACAGTTTATTTAAAAATACATTTGGTTATTATTGAATGTATAGAAAATACATGTATAGAAATATACGAGATACTTTAAAGTGAGATACATCAAAATTTTTATTTTCTTACCTCAATTTTATTTTTTCTAGCCGCAATTATATTTTTGACGTTTAATTTTGTGTTTGTTTGAAATGTGCATGGGTAGGTTTCCGATGACCAAACCAATTTAGCGAATTTATCGTTATTCTTTCAACTATCCTACAGTCGGCTTAACATTCTCTGGAAGCGTTTATCAAATGAGCATGTTTATAAATATTTTTAAAAGAATTGGGAATAATTTAAATTATATCTTAAATCCAGCCCCTTCATTAATAAAAAGAATCGTAAGGAGCATTAATAATTTTTTTTCAATTTTCGTAAAATATTTACGAGCATTTTGACCTTTCCACATAAAAAGTAGATATATCTTAATTTTTGCTTTTCATGAGAATAAAAATCTCGTTACAGGATTAATCTGTTATGCTTTGTTACACCGGCCTAGGGTTTCCCTGAAATCCTTATTTGTGGTTTAATGTGGCGTGTGCCTTCGAAACGACTACAATAATAAATATCTTTTAAAGATACAAGGCTTTTGTTTTAAATTCCGTTTACATAGAATATTATTCACATTTTTGGTTATCGGACAAGCAATTTTCGAACAGATTAAACTTCAAAATGTTATGTTTTTTCCTTGTTGCCAGAATTTTCTCACAAGATTATTCAAGCAAAATCCAATACTTTTTCCATCATGGTTTTAAAAATCAAAATGAATAAAGAACAGATTTCAAGGAACACTTATATTGAAAGTATTTAATTATTTTGTGAATAATGTACGAGCATTCTAGTATTTTTAACAATATTTTTATATGTAGAATATGTTCTGAGAACAGTATATATCAGTGGAATATTCCGAGAGAATATTTTAAAATTAACTTTATATGTATGTCTCCCGCATCGGACTCAAGAGTTTTTTTTACTGATAAGGTCTACATGACTAAAAAAGTGTTAAATTAATGTCAATTTAATATGTTAATATAAAATTTGTATTTGTACCTTATATTTAATTTAATTAAATAAAAATCACGTATCCGACGCTACGAGGTTCCAGTAAAACGAGTGTTTTATTATTATACTTTATTTTGAAATAGTTGACAACACTTCAATGTATCAAAATTTTCTAGAATATTCGCGCCCGAAAATTATCACAAAATATCATACCCGATCAATTATGTTCTCCCACTTCATACTCGTGTGCGTATATTAATATCAGGACAGAAATACGTATATATGTATATCTGCTTATCTTTCAAAAAATATATATTTGCTTGTATCGTTGTAAGATTTTTTCACGTTTAAGTTTAGGAAAAAAGAGCTTTGTTGCGGCCTGCTAACACGTGCCATTTTCAATAGTTAAAAGGTTTATAAAAATTATTTAGCATAAAAACGGGGGATACAAGTCCCCCATAGCAGAGTTAAACTAGACATTGAAGTGAATACTATTTTTTTTGCGACCTATTTAGACTTGTGCCACAGTCTTCACGGTCTTTTCGCACAATATTATAATATGCAAATAGGTAACTAACTTTTTGCCCCGCCGCGTAAACAAACTTTTTTCAGTTCTGCGAGCGCTTTAAATTTAAAAAAATCACAAAAACTTCTCTAAAAGTCGGATCCTTCGCGCTCCCAGGTGTCGCGTGTCTCGGTCCAGACCCGAGGCTGGATGGGGGTGTTTAATGGGTGGCTGAACATTCATCTTACTCGAGGGGAACGGACCAAGTGTAAATCCCCCGAGAGGGCGCGGAGCGTGTAACCTCAACGCTAGCCTCGAGTCAAAAGCTTTTGGGAATCTACGAAACGTTTTGAATTATTTCAAAAGTTCTGCTTTTTTATATTTTAATCAAGCCGCAAAGAGGGCTTCTTTTAGGGGGGTGGGCTGTTAGGACAGAATATTAAAATATATAAAAAATTTATATACGTAGGTAAATGTATCCATAAACTTACATACATTTGTTAAGTGAATATGTGTTTATACAGCGTGTTCGGTGAGTATCCGGTGACCGGTTTCGGAGCCTTAATAGCTAAAATATAATATTCGTCGACAAAACACACCCTATATGTTATTTTTGATCATGTTGGCTTATGTAAGAGGGCTATGTATTTGTTACTGGATACAATTTTTATTTCCATATACAGTTTACAATACCTTCGTTTTCTATCTATCGGTGAATTTAATATACAATTTGTATTTTCATATACCTATAGTTTACTGTTATCTATTTATCGATATAATTTGTATTTCACATATATATATATATATATATATTTATTTATTTTTTTTTTAATTCTGTAACAACCTCGATGACAGTAATTTAGAGAATGCATCTCAGTATTTAGAATTTACGCACTTTAATATACAGTGGAACAGTATCTTTGCGTTGAAATTGTAAAGTCAAAAAGATTTCTCTCAATATTTTGTTCAATGATTAAGTATTCGTATGTCAAATTCAAAATACTTTATATTTTCACATTGAACAAGATACCATTTTGACAATTTAACAATATATTTATATCTGAACATTTCTGTTTACGAATAAATTATTCATTTACTAAAACATTTTCCATTGAGGATTACATAAAACAATCCAATTTTTCAATATTGAACTAAATACTTTAATTCTCAATCAGACACAATGAGAAATCAGTTGACTATTATTTTATCAAATACCTTCCGTGACTAATACATAACTCTAGGTAACGTAACATGGGCTTCTTTTATCTCAAATAGTAAATTTGTATTAATAATGAAAATATGCCTATAATCTATAAAAAAAAATGGATTACTTTATTTATTGCGCATTATTTTGTAATTCCACGTAACATTATATATTACTGCGCACTAGTACTCATGATTCAGGATAGATGAGTATTATCTGAAATTTAATTTAATTAAATTAGTTCGATCCATCGCGCTTTCCAGCTATTTGAATCGACAAGTGAATACAGTTATTGAAGAGGATTTACTAATTGCTCACTTCTATAATTAAAAAGTAGTTCATTTCGTTTTTTTTTGGTGCATTTTATTTTAACTTTTTTTTAATTATAGATTTTCCCAGAATCAGACTGACATTTTTATTATATACGTTACCCCACCAGCAACAAAAAATGTCAGCTATACTAAATATATTTAAGAGGGATCTTTATTTTTAAATACGACATATTTTACTAACTTTGTGTTATACATTTACTAGGCACCCCCAAAATCTTTTTGTAATAAAAAAAAATTGTCAGCACCCGGTCAGTACTCTGCCGTCTTAATTACTTTCCTAATGGACTGTACTGTCAAATCCCCTTAGAAGTACAAAATTTTGATTTGTTTTCTTAAAATTTATTACTTTTATTTGTATTTTTACGTATTATATAAACCTTATTATTTGTACATTATTATTTAAATAAATATTAATAATAATATTGAGTTACTCGTATATGTATATATATTTTATTATGTTACTAGCAAGTATTTGTTTTCTCCTATTTTCACGTACAGCATATGTAGACGTAACAGAAGTAGTTCGCAATATTTTGAAGGAATGTATTTTATATAAACTATGGGTCAAAAATATTCAATCAACAATGTTCTAATGTGAATAGTTAAGGAGATAGAGAACTAGAAAGATTGCCTTTTTAAAAATATTTCTGACTTTTTTTCTTAAGAGTTGGAATATCATTAACGTATCTCATATCGAATATCGAAAATTCATTTGCTTTAATATAAGCCGAATGAATTGATGAAAATTGATAAAAAGCAACATAAACAGAAAATTTCTCAGAAATATTGAAAAAAAAAATGGAATCTTTGAAGTCTCTTGCCTCAATAACTCTTGGGATTAGGACATTGTTGCTTGAACATTTTCGACTAATATTTTTTTATAGAAATGTACCTATAAGGTATTGTGGACTAGTTCTTTTACACCTTTTATATTGTCACCTGTCGTGGCTACGGAAGGAATTAATAAAGACACTGAAAATTAATTAATTAATGATCAATTAACTTTTAAATGAACAAAGTCACTCAAAACGAACTAAACTTAATGCTCTTCTTTAAATTACACTATTTCGCAATATATCACTCGTAAATGAACACTTCGCTATCACAGGTAAACACGTATTCAACATTCACTAGTACATTCCATCTTATTCTCGTTCGTAGTATTTATCGCATTTATTTTCAACGCTAATTAGGTACTTCTCTCGATTATTAACTTTATTTATCACTTCGATTACTAACTGGCCACACTGGGCGTCGTTTCGTGCCTACTTCGCGCCGATTTCGCACTAAACTAACTATCAAACACGACTACAACTGCGCCGTATTTATACTAAAAAATGTTGGTATTTTCGTACTTTCTAGATTATTCTAGCGCTTAGGAGAAGGCTCTCGCTGCTTCTCGGTTAAACCAGGCATTTCTAGACATTTATAGATGTTTCTCGAAGGTTTTAGATCACCCTAGTTTGTTAAACAGGCCGTTCTCCAGACAGTGCGTAAATTATTTTTAGTATCTCGTTTCAATCATCATCATTATTAATCGCATTCTTTTGAATGCTGCTACCCATTTTTTTACTCTTTATTATAAAAAAACTAACCCATAAAAACTAAGTTTTTATGATACCTCCCTTTCTCATTGAATCAGGTTTAGTGCCTACTGCACGCTTCGGGGTCATTTCTCATTCCAATTTGAAAAAACCATTAACATTTCGAAAAATCCAAAATTATACTATAATTATTATAAATTTTTAAACGATTTGTTAGATCACTTTATCATCGCCACGAGTCTGCCTGCAAAGTTTCAGCTCGATTGGATTACGGAAAAGGGTTAAAAATCGATCCAAAGTTTTCCGGCAGAGAACAACAACAAACCGCAGACGCCACGAATTAAAAGAAAGGGAGTAAAAAAGAGGGGGACAGAGAGAGGTATTTATTCCCTTTCCCCGTTAGGTATCCAACTAAGAAAGATCTCACAACCACCGCTCACCAAAATATTTTATTTTTTTTAGCTTAAATAAATCCCGTTCGACGGTGTTGACATAACATCCGCGTATTTCCGCCCATTCCTCATCATTATGCCGTCAGAGGGAGCGGTTTTCTGGAGATATCCATAGCGAATTTATCAAATTTGCCTCCATTAACGTGATAGGGGGATATTACGAGATGGAAGTGTGATATTCCCAATGGACCGTCAATCTCTGTCAGCCAGCATCCCCGTAAGTGCTCCTCGAGTCTCGGGTAGCTGGACCTCGTTCCAGACATATCTTCGTGACCTCTTGAGAAGTGACCCAGATCAAAGTAGAGTGCGTGTCCTTAAATTTAATCTAATAGGCCATATTTTTTTCTCATATCATCTTATCTACCACTGTATGATATAGTGTGTCCGCTCTTAGCCAATAATCCAGTCAAAATAAATAGCTAGATTATAACCATATCGTATTGTACATATGAGAATTATATTTTCACGATAATTTTGGAAGTGATTGGAATTTTCTAAAATTTTTATAACGATAGAAAGAAAAAATTTTTCTTCATCAACTTATTCTCAATTATTTATTTTTTTTCAAATTGGATATGCTACATTCGAGATATTTTATATCTTTCAACAAATGAGCATCAGTAAAAGTTGTATCAATCACGGAGAAGGAGTTCTACTGAATAACGCGGCCATTTTGTTTTTTTTTTTAAATTTCCTTATAAAATAATAGTTGAATATGTTACTTAATAACTGCCAGTTAAAAATAACCTCCGTGTAAAAAATCACCAAATCGGCCGTATTCTGAAAATAGCAATATTGGGATCTTAAGATTGTTACCCCAACACATAATAGACGAGAATAAAAATAAGAAATAAACGAGACGTAGGTGTACGTCGGTGTTTATTCATTTCAGTTTCAACATGACAGAGAGAGAAAGAGAGAGAGAGAGAGGGATAAAGAAGTACATGATGCCCATAACGGTTATCCGTCAAACGTCAAAAAATAAACACGAGTCCAACACGACAATGCTTATTTTGCCATAATTTTATATCAGGACGCTATGGGAAAAGAAATTAATAAGTGCATACATGAAATAATATTTTTTTCTATAAGCCTTCTACTTATTTTATGTAATTTTAGTCAAAATATGTGAATTGTGAGGTTACGTTTATGATAGGTAATCCGTTTGAAACTCTGTTGTCAGACTAGACCGCCTGGATAAGAAGGCACGGAGAAATCAATCACTTTTCTAAAAGCATCACAGACATCCTCTTCTTCTTCTTCTTCATCAGCCTTCGTCTTTGCACTACTGGATATAGGCCTCTTCCGTCTTTTTCCATTCTTCCCTGTTGTTTGCTAAGTGGAGCCATTTCTTTCCCTCCACAGCGACTTTATCATCGGCCCATCTCTTTTGAGATCACAAACATCGGACACCGCAAATAAAGGTATTTACTTTGAGAGAGATATGTGATAATACCTATACAAATGTCCTTATTTGAGTACGACGAACACCGAACACCGACGTATGCATACGTCTCGTTTATTTTTTTATTTTTTCTCGTCCATTATATATATGTACATTAGGATAACAATCTTACGATCCCAGTATTGCTATTTTCATAATACGGCCAAATATCTTCCTAAATTTTACCCTCCTGGGGTGGTATAACCCCTAAATTACAATATTTCAATATACATGTATGTAAATATATTAATGCATGCAGTTTACAATACACATCTACAATACAAACAAACTATCGTGCATGGGGAAAATGTAAAATCTTCCCCCCGCCCTCGACGGTATAGATTGTCGACCATATTGCAGGATGCTAATTTATCCTGAGCTAGATTTATAACATCTCTAGCAATTTGAACATTGAGCCACTTTTTAAAGTTTCGCAACTAAAATAATCTTTATACTCCTCGGGTTCCTTATGTTTTCCCTTGTATATCCATAATAATAATAGTTTATAATAAAATGTTAGTTGTATATTTTATATACGTCAATATAAGCATAATGTTGTCTGCTTGCAATAATATTTATAATTTATATAAATTAACTTTGTAAACACCACTTATTTATTGAAAAAATTCAACATATTTCGAAGCCATTGGCTTCGAAACATGTTGAATTTTTTTTAAATCGAAGTATAGATGAAAATATAAAAAAGTTATATATGGAAAATGATAATATAAAGTACCTACTTAACATGAAGATAAATTTCAAATCTTTTGGCTATGGATCATTCTTTTGATATCAATAAGGGTTTACAAATTTTACATAAAAAATTACACAGAATAACAATTTGATAAATTAGAAATTTTGGATATAATAACGAGTGTAAATAGTAAATTGAATGTTATAAATAATCAGGTCCTTTTTGGAAATAGTCATCTTTTAAATTTATTTTCATGTTAAGTAGATACTTTATATTATCATTTTCCATATATAACTTTTTAATATCTTGATCTATACTTCGATTTTTAAATTTTATTTTTGTTATTGTTATTGTTATTGTTTTGACAAAGAAGCCATTGGCTTTGGAACACGTTGAATTTTTTCAATAAATAAGTGGTCTTTACAAAGTTAATTTATATAAATTTTAATTATTGTAACGTACCTACCTGTACACCTAAGCTAAATACCTAACTATAAAGTTTAATAATATAAGTTTTACGAAAAGCCCAAAGCTTGAGACTTTAAGCTACCGCATCTAGCTTTATTACGGCTTTTGGGACTTTTAAGCACACACTTTATGCTTCAAGCTACTAGATGAAAACTTAAGTCGAACTTAGAACTTCGGACGTATATTTACATGAAAGCTAATATTTTCTTTTTTTTTTCTTTTTAAGAATTTATATTTTCAAAATTGGCCAGTCGTGATCTATCTAGTGGTTAGGAAAATTCCTCCTCCGTTGTGTCCTTAGCTATCCAAAATTCTTTTGATATGTGGTGAGATTCGTATTCTTATTAACGCGACTAGACTAATATAGATCGAATTCTTACCTAACTATGGAAATAACAAACGCACGTAACTAATCCGTACTCGTCCTTCTAGAAACCGCTCTAGAATTCTACAGTTTCGCCTATATGAGAGATAGCCGATATCGTCCACGTCCGGAGTTGGCCTAAAAGCCAATTATATGCGGCGTAGCCGAGGAATAAACGCTAGTAGCAAAACTCCCTTACATTGAACCGCCATAACTATAATACCATCGGGGTTAAAATACTGTAATATAAAACAATACAATCGTTGCCAAGTTAACGGCATACGCTAAAGATTCCGCCCGCATTGATTATCAACATCTCATAATAGCAGCTTAGAACAGTGTCAGCACAACCACATGCGGCACCCATTTATGACAGATTTACAAGATATAATAGCATACGTTATATTCAAAACACAAGTAAGAAACCTACCGATAGCGCGTCTCACGTTGTCCAATCTGCTCAATCTGTTCATAGTACATAGTAGGGGAAGACAAACATATATATATATTCACAACAACTAGGCGCAACAGAGGCTCAGGGCAAGCTTTGTCTGACATTATCGCAGCCCGAGATTCTAAGGGAATGGAAGATACAGATTTGTAAGTGAAATTTAAGAAGTGTCTAACCACTTCTGTTCAAACGTGGATTCTAGATGCCCCCCCCCCCTGTAGGGGGGAGGGGGATGCGGCCCCAGAGCATCGCCGCATCCGGTGGTTAACTCCTGTTTAGACATAACCTCCCACACTAAGCTGCAGACCAAGATCAAGCCGAGACTCTATTGCTCCTGCTGGAATCCCCCGAAGTCCTCGCTTCCCGGCGACAAACATATCAGGAAGAAATCCCGCGTCTGATATTAAGGTTTGTATATTATCCCGCGGGGCAGTCAAATTGACTGGTGTATTATGATGAGGATCCCACGTTGCGGCTACATGAGCCGGATTATTATGATGTTTACTGCTGATTAAAGGGCTGAATGAACTAACTGGGTGACTGGAAAAGACTCTCCCTTGAGCGCGTCAGTCAGAGCCATGTTAGCATCGCCAAATATAGTTGATGTGATTGATCCCACGGTGTAGTCTTATTGACTAGAGATATTAAATGATGGTAAAACAGCATGATTATTACAGTTGATTGTGAAGTTCCTGATATGTTTCTCGCTGGCCGGGAAGGGAGAACCCCGAAGGTCTCTGTATACAGCAAGTTAGAAAAGGTGGTGAATGATGAGAATGATGGTGTTAGTAATGCCATCGCGCTCCTGAATGCGGTCCCGATCATAAAGTTGATTGTTAAACTGCTAACAGATCTCGTTCATTAAAGCGGTCCCGAGCATAAGTATTGATTGTCGAACTGCTACCTGCATCTTATAATTTCTCGTTCATGAGGCACGTCCTATCTCGTCCTTGAGTACGGAGTTAATACATTCATAAACATTCATAAACAGAGCCCGAGCTCGTCGCACCAAGGGGCCCGAAAAGACGTGAGAGGTTCTTCCCCTTAGATGTTAGAGGGGTAACCGCATCAAGACCTTCAGACCATCCTGTAATTCTTGGCTTTAAAACCCAGTCACAACCGGGTAGATACAGTTAAGATGGCCCTACCTAGTCCCTGACCTAAGGTGTCTCTCCAATCTAATCAGACTCCATAGCCGAGAACGCGCGCTCCGACATTCGACCCTGTCTTGCCACGCGAGTAGATCCAACTTCATCTTTTTCCACAATCGAAATTCTGCCTCCCAAGATCACGGGGCGTGAAAGACGTACGACTCCTCGCCTCCCGACCATGAAGAGACGAACTTCCCCATTCGGTTCTCGTTCATTATCCCATTTATAATCCCCGCGTGCCTAACCTTAAGAGTCTAGCGCCGGTAATAAGATCTCATTATGCTACGTTGGAAGTTAATATTGCACAACCGGGCGAAATACCTATTTTCCGCGAACCTATTCAATTTGTAAAACGCAATAATATGTATTTATATATGTTAGTAAAACGTTTGAAATGCAGAATGCACGTATGATGACCTCGCTTCTATCCTAAAGATAATTAAGATATAATCCCGACGTTACGTCCCGACATCAGTACTAATTTGTTTCCGCGTCCGTTACCGTCGAACTCTGAACCCACGTAATGAAATGAATAGTGACCATGTGACAATGACAAATTATATAGCACGAACATTCCATTTGTTACACATAAGAAAACATCAGGAATAAATAATATTAAAGGTTCTTATCTTAGTTCTGTAGTTGGTCTGCTTCCGAGATGGCATCCAGATCCGAAGTCATATAACGGGTCCTCTCCAAAATTGGGCAATTACCAGCGCCTGTGTAGCCCTTATTTCCCTTGTATATATATTTTAATATCAGCGCCTGTAAAACTGTATTAGATCCTAGAAACAAGAAAACTATTCCCTCTACGCCGAGCACATGCAGAACATAAACCCCCTCAATCTAGTTCATCCACGGTTAAGAAAAAAGGCGAAAGAATAGTAATAGTAAAAGGTCCCAACAGAAGTTGAAGTTCTCTGTAAACTGTCCATATCCTCTAGTTGCGCCTGTGTTTTCCAATAACAACCTTCCAGTCATGTATTTAACATAACGTCCTCCTTGTGTGTATGTGTGCTACAATATCTGTCATCCAGTTAGTGATTCCCAAAATAGTGTTTTCCTTGTATATATATATATATTTCAATATCAGCACCTGTAAAACTGTATTAGATCCTAGAAACAAGAAAACTATTCCCTCTACGCCGAGCACATACAGGACATAAACCCCTTCAAACTAGTTCATCTACGCCGTACAATGATATCACATGCAGACACAAACGATATAATTACAAGTATGCTTGCGTCCCGCCGACTGGACGCCTGTGTTTTCCAATAACAACTTTCCAGTCATGTATTTAACATAACGTCCTCCTTGTGTGTATGTGTGCTTCAATATCTGCCATCCAGTTAATGGTTCCCAAAATAGTGTTTTCCTTGTATATATATTTCAATATCAGCACCTGTAAACCTGTATAGAATCCTAGAAACGAGAAGACTATTCCCTCTACGCCAAGCACATACAGAACATAAGCCCTTTCAAACTAGTTCATCTACGCCGTATAGTGATATCACAAGCAGACATAAACAATACAATTACAAGTATGCTTGCGTTCTCCCCCACCTTGGTGGAAATATTCGCATTCGTATTCACCGAATAGTAGGCCTGATATTCGTATTCATGAAGGTAGTATTCGTTGCATCAAGGTTATTATATTTACAAGTATGTTCAAGTTCCCCCACCTTGGTGGAAATATTCGCATTCGTATTCACCGAATAGTAGGCCTGATATTCGTATTCATGAAAGTAGTATTCGTTGCATCACTCTCAATAATAAAATCATATAGATAAATAATTACGGTAACTCATAAAAATATGACATTACTTATATTAAACGAACAAAGCAAAACAATCTGTCATATAAGTAAATAACGTGATCACGGAAGACCGAAGGTTAACTACCCCTGAACAAACCGCGATCTGCCCACAATAATGGAAAATGTTGTAGAAAGCATTTCAAATATCTAATATTGAATGAATAAAACAATGTCATATGAATAACTATCGCAATTACGGAAGGCCGAAGGTTAACCACCCCTGAACACACCGCGAACTGCCCACAATAGTGAAAAATGTTCTAGAAAACATTTCAAATATCTAATATTGAATGAATTAAACAATGTCATATGAAAACTATCACGGCTACGGAAGACCGAAGGTTGATCTGATCTAACCGTAAACGACCCACAATAATGGAATATGTTGTAAAAAAAACATTTCAAATATCTAATATTGAATGAATAAAAACAATGTCATATGAATAACTATCGCAATTAAGGAATATATACAATTCGAAACACGTCTTTATAAGAACTTGATAGGAACAAATCGTGTTTTCAACGATTGCCCAATGATACGCAATACAAACATGTAACGAGTTCAAACAAACCACACATTCATGTTTTAATAAAATAAATATAAAATCCAGATGCATTTTTAAAATATATTATTTGTGGGGAATTCCTCGTACGATTTGAATTTATATCACTCTGACAATCGAGATATTAAAACCACATAAATGAATTATCCCCAAAATAATACAGATCATATAGAAATCCGTTCAATCGCCAGTATAGATAACAAAGCATTCTTTTGCATAAGGATACATCCGCCCTGAAGAATCTCTCGTACATTCCGAACCTCGCGACATTGAATATACATAATTATTCTGAAATTTTAAATCCCACAAACAAACACGAAACACCCTTCGTCAGTAAATATTCCATTTTAAAGCCTTTATATCTTTGGTAATATATGAATATCAAATTTAAGTGATTTTTCATATGAACAGCGACAGAATTATATATTTCATAAGCGTTATGCAATAATTTGAATAACTATCACAGTCGCCATATTACGATTTCTTGTATATTGAATCTGAAGCGCGTATAGTAATAATTATCCCTAGGCCCAAAATACGTAACAAAACAATCCACAACATGTATCTATAATTGTTACGATCCAGAAAGTTCTAAATTGAATACACGAAAAAGGCAATAGAAATAAATAATATTGAAAATGCTTAGCTGTATCGTCGAGTGTTGCTGCCTCTGTGACTCACTGATGGTATTTCGGTCCTCTCTCCACAAGAGCCTCCGGCCAACGTTGATGCTGAAGAAAGAAGCCGAGATCCTCGAATTTGTATGGCTTATATAGTCTATATTTCTCGCCATTTTTGACTCCAACCGACGTGTAAAGGTAAAGTCTAACTCAGAAAGCCTCTGATTCGCCGAATTCGTTCCGCGAAATCCACGTTCCTGATTGGCTCGCTTCATCAGAATCATATAACATAAAGCCCGCTTTACACGCCCGCGTGCAGAAATAATAACGCTCGCCCGCACCTACTTATCCGGCAGATAGATATTTTCGTATAATTTTTCAGCAATGTCTATTTGAATAGGCCAATATCGTTACATTATGTCACCACAAACTAAATTTGCTATATTTGAAGAAGAAGAAAATAATATTTATGATCAAAATCATCAATTTTCTGAAGTTGAGATTCCATTTTTTTCGTTGTAGAATAACAACCTAATCATCACACTCATAATTTTCATGGCTCTATTCTTAAATACTTGGAGCCAAACTTCAGAAAGACTTTTCCAACATTCCCTCTCTGGCGGTGTTTCAGTACAAGGTGACCAATCATGGACTAATATATTTTCATTAATTCTTTATGTGGTAAAATATAATAAAATAATTTTCTCAGCCTGCGTACCGATATATGTAATATGTTTCGCTAGGTTAATTAGGCTTCGTGGCTTTGTTGTAGTATTAAGTAAAACTTATATAAAATAGCATCTGCATACAAAAATATAAACTGTTGTCTTTCGTACATATGGAAATAAAAACACTTGTTTTTTAAGTTCTACATTTTTAATTTTCTGAAACGCGTTTCTCCTTATGAGGGCATTATCAATCAATCTGGGATTGATAATGCCCTCATAAGGTGAAACGCGCCTCAGAAAATTAAATAAACAAGTGTTTTTATTTCCATATAGAGTTCTATAAACTTACCTCTGAAACAATAAATTTGTTATCTTTCGTATTTGCAAATTTCCAGTCATTGTTCAACACCGTCCATCTCTACATTATCGTTACGGTTCAATCTATTGGACATACAATCAACCTTTGCATTTCTACCCCTCTTTGTGCTGTTACCCTTGGACTAGATCCCATTTTAGGGTGAGACAAAATCTTTTACTGTTATGGGACTCTTCTTTCGCTGCAGGCCACGTTCACCGCAACTTCATTGATTTTACTTTCTCTAATATAGGTACTGAAAGAATAGTAGTGCAAGTTCGTATCGTTTTATTATTAACCATTATCTTATTCGATCACGTTTTCTTTAACCATAATACTAAATAAACTTTTTATAACTAATAATACTTCATCTGCAGTCATTAAAACATTAATATTGCGTACATCTCGTAACTTTACTTAAATATTATATTACTTATAAAATTATAGTTTTATAACTAAGGCTTTTGACATGTAGTAAATAGAATGTAATACAAATGTAAAAGGAAATATTAGTTATATTTAAATAAAAACACATCATTATTCAGTATGAATTTAATTGAACTATTCCAATACAAATTTTAATTACAAAACAAAACAAATTGGATATCAGAAACTGTCAACATCTCAAAATCGATAGCAGGTTTCTGTCACATCAATGTTATCGAACATTTATATAATATGTCTACAAATTCACCACTCTCCGTAGCCTGGCAGTGATGAGTGAAAATGAAAGTTTATACTTACATTTTCGTAATACAAAATACTCGAACACGTTGACATGGAGAACCTGTCATTCTTTGGCAAGAAAATCTGTCAATTTGGGAATTTATAATTCTGTATGGCAATAACAAATCTTTCACATTTCTTCACAGCTGATTATATTAGAAAATCTTTCACAAGCGAATTGTAGATAATTAAATGGGCCGATTTTATTTAATGATATTGAGTTCCAAGAACATTTTAGTATTCAACGTATTAACTACAATAAGTCAAAAATCGCAAGTTTTCAGGAAAAAATTTTTGAAATTTCTTTTTGTTGTTTATAGCGTTAACTTTGTGGTTGGACATAATTATAAATTTTAATTAAATAACTTTGTATAAGCCACTTAAATAATTACTCTACGTCTACCGGTTTCGATACCACTGTATCTTCATCAGGACTGACGTACAACTGAGTATCCATTATCTATCCTAGTAAACAAATCAATTTTGAATGGGAGCGTGGCTACAGCTATGGTGGGGATAATTGAGGGGTGGACGCCGAAATGGGAAATATATCTAGTAGCGAGATATATTTCCCTATAATATATATTTATATAAGCGCCCTTGAGGTCAGTATTCGCGAAAACGGCGCTATATAAGTTATCCAATTATTATTATTATTATTATATTCCCCGCTACTAGATATATATTTCCCACTTCGGCGTCCACCTTCAATTCCCCCACCATAACTGTCGCCCCCATTCAGAATTGATTTGTTTACTAGGATAGGTAATGGATAGTCAGTTGTACGTTAGTCGTTTATATAATAAATATATTTAATTAAAATTAATAATTTTGAAATTTCGTCTGTTTATGAAATATTTTATAAAGCCTTTGTTCTTTTTATCTAGTTTTTGGAAGAGTAATTTGTTTTTCCCGTAAGAATTTTTAACCAAGTTAACTAATGTCGTTATTTTCGCCATTTATTTTAAAATAATTAGTCATGTCAATTGTACTTTTTCAAAAAAAAGAGTCACATTTTATTTTATTTTATGACTCATCTAATTTTTCCTTTCTCTGCTCTACATACTTAGCTCAAAACTCGATTTTATTGTCTCATTCGGTTTTTCCTTTCGCCCACACAAAAACACATAAAAGGAAATAAGGGTACAGTGTAGAAATGCGTGAGTAGCATTATAAGATATATTTTCCGCTACTCAACAAAGTGTTGAATCTTTTGCTGTGGTGGCGTACAAAAAGTTTTTTTATTATGACTCTGCAGATGAGTTAAAAGGTACTCAAAATGTAAGGAAAAAGATGTTCTTTAATTAATATAATAAGAGGAAACTGCATACCTTGGATAAATAAATAATAAATACAGCATTTCAAATATATCCTGGTATAAAGCAGTACAAGAGCGAAAAATCGTAGGTCGAAGACAATTTTTTGGCTGAAAAATATTCGCCAAAGGACAGGTCTGATGTCAAAGGTGTGGAGTAGCTCCGGATTGCAAAGGACATTAAATTAGGCAGAATGATTGTATAAAAATACTCGTCCACAAAAAATATTTGTAACAGTTTCAAAAAATAATTTATTTTAATCAAATCTGATCATTCTAAAAACGAATGATTTTTATTTTTTTTATAAAACTTATGAAACATTATAATTAAAACTTATGAAAACAAAACAACGTTTCTATTATAATGCAATTGCAATTTTTTAACGCCCCTCTCTTTTAATTGATAGTCAAATACTAAGAAGTAAATGTAAAAAGTATTCGAGTGAAAATATAAACGAAATTAATTAATCAATTAGAAAGACATACAGAATAATCTAATCCACGAAAAAATATTTTGGCTACTACCGGGATTCGAACCCGGGTCACATCCTTTCCGGGGCCGGTGCTCTGACCACTAAGCTATTATAAGCACTAAGCCTTGTAGATTTCCGTGAATATATCGACCTTATATGTATCATATTTTAATTTTATTTATTATTAACATGTACATGGTTTCATTATAAACATGTACATGGTTTCATTATAAACATGTACATGGTTTCATTATAAACATGTACATGGTTTTACGAATACAAAAATGGTTTCATGAATACATAAATACACGTCCTTAGATTTTCAAGGCCGTTCAGAATCTTCTGTGTATAGTTTTCTGAGATATTCTTCCGTGTATATGTGACCTCTCTAGTCAGAGAGGTCATATATACACGGCAGAATATCCCAGAAAACTATACACACAAAAATACATTCATACAATAATAGCGTTTTACTCGCCATAAAGGAGCCGACGCTTATGGAAGGAGTAAAGTCACATCATACTCGTATTATTTCATTTCTTTTCACATAATTGATGTTGTATATCAAAAAAGTTGTATAAAATATGCATTTAAAAATATAAAAATTATTTTAACCAAGGTGAAAGTTCACAAAAAAATATACAGATTATTATTCGAAATTTATCGTAAGTTTTTGGTTTATAATTTACAATTTAATGTATGCTTGTTCTAAAACTTGAAATATTCTTAGTAAAAAACTGAACACAGTGGATTACAAATTTTTTATCAAAAATACTCTCTGTGCCTAATTGTATATAACAAGTTTATACCGAGAAAAAGTAATTTTATAAACTAATTTCATTCCTTAAAATGAAAATAAGATTGATATTAATTAATAAAGACTCTAGGGTACGAAATTAAATTATTGAGCAATGAGAAAATCATACCTCAATAATTCAAAATTGTGTATTTTTTGTATAGTTGCACGTTCAAATTCATGTCTAAAACATTATCGTTTATTTTGGAACAACCTTTTGAATAATAAACATGAGTATATACACATTTTACAATAATAAGGCTAACATTTGTTTTAGACGAGGAAAACGTACGCCGGAAATGAAAATATCAAACTGAATGCATGATAATGATAATAAACTGAATAATGTGCATCCCACATAATATTCCTGTGATGTTTAATGCAAAGGATATGTGGTTACGAAATGTTGAATATTTTAAACTAATTAACTAACCGCCTTTTCCCCGCAGAGGTAGGCAGAGAGGATAGAATTCCATATTCTTCCATCTTGGCACACCACTTTTACTTCGGCTACATTCATACATATTCTCATACAAATTCTACGATTGTTGAACAGGGCCATCCTCAAATACTTGTAGTATCTGATCGTGCCAGGTCTCTCGCGGACCCCCTCTATTCCTGTTGCCACCAACACTCGCCTCATATATTTTTATTAACCACCCGTTCCTCGTTCATACTTTCCACATGACCAAACCATCTCAGCACTCCTTTCTTTATTATATATACCATAATACAGCCAGCACTACATTAACTTCAAATTCGTTCATTCCTTGTGTGGAAAATCTTTGGTCGATAGAGTGAGAGTGAATATTTTATCAAAAACATAAATATTTATAATTTTGTTATATTACAAGTATGGATAATTTGTTTTACGGAATAGCTTTATCTTTGTATTTACTTCAATAATTTTAATATCACTTTTACTTCAATAATTTTAATATACATTTTTTTGTATTATAAACCAAAATTTTTTCTCGTTTGAGGTTAAATTTTTTATTGTAACGGAAGTTGCGCACACGAAGCGCGCGCATTGTAGCGGAAATGCGAAACCGTGAAGTGCGCGGGCATCCACTAAACTGTAAAAAAATTCTTGAATTGAAATTAGTGCTCAATATATTGTCAACCATCTTAAATCGAGTGCCAATCATGAAGATGCTCAAGTCAAAAGCTGACGAATGATCGGTAATAGATTTGAAAATTAAAACTGTTTATTCGATTACGATTTTTGGTGTGTACCCATATTATTTTCGATTTTACAAAAACGACTTTTTATTCGTTGCATTATAATGTATTTGAATCATAGTGAGGTGTCGATTCGAAGACATTTATCTTTTATATTCTACATTTTTAACTAACATTAAAATATCAATTGTCACAATCACGCTAAAGAATTATTACTTCTACCGCGCGAATATTTTTAATAAATATCTTAGAGCTGTATTTCAAAATTACAACTTTATATTTCAATTTTATATTTTTAAATATTAGTAACATAAGTCAATTTGCTAGGCCCTGCAGACAGCTATAATGACAACATCGGGGCCACGTAGTGTTTATGTAAAAAAAAAAATTTAATGTTCAAAACATAATGATCATAAAAAAGTCATACAGAGCAATCTTACAATAACGCAAAAACTATCAATAAAATATATTTGTAAAATTATTTTGGTGCGTAATATATCGTTCCGGCGATAATATAATACAATACACATCCCTCACGATTTGTGGCCAAATTATTATAAAAATTGTCGTTGCGTACATTTTATGTACATATATAATTATTTTCTTAAAAGATTAATTACTTACCATTTTACGCCGTTTCCACGTGGGGGTAGGTAGAGAAAATAGAGTGCCATACTCTTCTGTCTTGACACACAACTCTCGTGTCGTCCACATTCATACATCTTCGTATGCGAGCTCGACGATTGTTGAAGCTACTAAGAGGACCGTCTTCCAGTATCTGGTTAATCTGGTCGTGCCACGTCTTCAGCAGTATCTTTCTGGCGCCGTCAACACTGCCATCTACTCTACCAAAACCATCTGAGCGTTTTTCAATTCTATTAATTATACTAAGATTGGCTTTTCATTCATTCCTTATATTTTCATTCTTTACTCATCTCATATCCGCCACATTCAGTATACTTTCGTTCCCCTTAAAAAAGGAGGATCGAAATATTAATTAAAGATTAGATTCCATTAATTTGTTTCCGCAGACATGACCCAAGCCCATTAACAAGAGAGTTCTAGAACAAATTATTGATAAATTGATAATAAAAGATACAAAGAAAAATGAATTCAGAGAACTTTTTACATAGAATTCAATGTTTACATGTACGAACATTTTTAAAAATGATTAATTTTCTGAGATTTGCCAAGATTTACGATTATATTTTTTATAACGCAATTTCATTTTCATCGACTAGGGAATCAAATAACACAAAAACAAAAAATAATTCAATAACAAAATTTTATATTGCCTGGATTGATTAGAGCAGATTCATTGTCTCTTATGATTTATAAATCCATGTTTACACTTTTTGATATTAATGTGCAAACCTTTTAATAATATTTTCGTCGCAAATTAATCTATTTATTGAATTTCGTAAGCATACAGTTGATTAAAATAAGTTTCAAAATAATTTGTAATTATTACATTTTAAAGATCAGGGATAGGTAGAAAAGATAGAATGCCACATTCTTCTTTCTTGGCACTTATTCTTCGGCTACATTCATACATCTTTTCACGCCTCCTTTATGGTTGTTGGGGTATTAAAAATAGAGTCAACCTCTGACCGTGCCAGGTCTTTTGCGGACACCCCTGTTTCTGCTGCTACACTCGCCACATATATTTTCTTAACCATCCTTTCCTTCTTTATACGTTCCATATGACGAAACCATCTCATAGATTCTTTCTTTATTCTATCTACCACCCTAGAGTGAGCATTGTATTCACTTCTAATTTGTTCATTGGTCACTATATAGACCAATGATTTTCTACACAAGCTTCTTTGTGACCGCAAATCCACCGAATTCAGTCTACATTCATTTCTTATTTGCCAATCCTAGGCTTTACTTCCATATATCAGAATTGGCAGATACGTTAATATTTTACTTATCTGGCAACGTAATTTTTTTACGTATTTTAGATAGGTACATTTTTTTTAAGTGACTGAGTAACTAAATACCACAATACGAAAGATCTTGAAATTCACACGTAGATAACTTTTCCTCCATGTGTGCTTTTTACTGATTGCTCGATAAATCGCTTAAGTTTCCAAATTCAATTCACCATTCATTCTGTTTGTTTCTTCTTTCGCTGCTGTACGGGCTACTATTTGTTTTCCTTCTAGGAGATTCTATTTTAACTTGTCAGCCTGTGATATATTTTTTTTCACTCTTTAATTCGCTTATCTTTTCGTTCACTTGTTTTTAGTGGTCTACTTTTGTGACTTTTAAACAAATTTTATAGCATTGGTTTGGGTTAAGGTTAAGAATATGTCTCTTTCATTTTACACAATGAAAGAGACTTATTCTTAGGTATTCTATAAAATCGCTATATATTTGACAAATCTGAAAAATCATGTAACGATTGATTACGCAATTGCAACTTCCTCACAATTAAAAGTGTTTTAACAAAATTTAAGTTATGTTAGTATATAGCAACTTAAGGAGATTTTCAGTCTATCGGTTTTGAGTCTATCGGTTTTAGTCAACCGCTACAATGGCATGTTAATATCACTTCACACCACAACTATAGTATTAACACTAACGCCTTCCCAAAACATTTCACGTTGTGTTGGTCTTACATACATTAAAAAATAATAATACAAAATATTTTATAATCATTTCAATCAAATAATCTTTGAAAAGAACGTACATCATAGTAAAAAAAAACTTACCTATTTATAATTTATATTAATGGGTACATTAGTGCGGTACAATTGACCAAAATTTATCAAGATTCAATAAAAAATTGTAAAGGAAAGAAAGCAGAGTGAAAATCAATGGCTACACACCGCCGGTAATAATAGTATACTATTACCGCTTCTTATTTCTCTCAAAAAAAAAAAATACGAGTTGTGTGAATAATATGATTCTTATAATCGACAACATGAGTCTTAAATCGATGAATATTGAAAAAATATATTCAACTGGTTATAGTAGATATTGAACATAATAACCGAGACTTAATTAATATAATTAGGTTAACATCTTTGAAGCAAGAGTGCATTTCATCAATATTTTGACAAACCACAATGAAATGAAGCAGAACAATAATTTTAGTTTTATTTTTTTTATCGTAAGCTCATACGAATGTAACCATCTAATTATACCAATCTATTCTTCATTACAAATTACAAGCCATCTTTTTTTATCGTATTAAACTATTTTTAAAAAATCTTTAAAATATACGTAGAAGAACTCGGATAATCCGGAGAAAAAAGGTAGTATCAAATTTTCTTCGGCACTTGACACTGACCCACGTCTTGTCTTTACCCTCGAACCTAAACCAATCGACCCAAGAGACCCAAAATCATCCGAGAGATGCCAAAAGTCTAATAATGAATCTGTCTGCCTTTGTTCGGCTGTTTTGTATCTAAGAAAAAGATTTTTTTTTTGGAAAAAAGAAAATATCTGGCAAAGCAGTAAGACTTATAAAGATTACTTACTTACATTACATCTTATACATTTCTTTTTGTAACATTTTTAAACGCATGTGGTAATTTTTAATTTACTAAATGACCTGAATATTAAATGTTATAGGTGCACACAGATATTTTATCAAGTAACTAATCTAACATCACTAACATCTAAAGCCACACTGTTCTAACCTTTCACACCACTTTTGCTTCATTCACATCCTCTCCTGGCTCATGATCAAATATCTCTTTATTTATTCAATTAACTAAGCCAGCATTACATTAATTCATAAATCTATCGTACGAAGATTTGAATGAAGATACTTTATTCTAATGAACAACTCAACTCCATATCGAATGTAAATACTAAGTTAAACCACAGTATACCCAGAACAGTAGTTTATCTCCGGCCTGTCGGCGAGTTATTAGCTTACTCTTGCATTGACGCTAGGGTTGTCGCATTATTTTTACTCCCTTTCTTTTAACTCGTAGCGTCTGAGATTCCGACGCATAAGGTAGACACGAAAACCGAAAATTTCTGTAATTAGTATACCTAGTTTCTGCACTTAAATTGCAAGAACGCTGATTAACATCAACGTAGACTTTTAAAAACTCACAGTCTTTGTGATACACCTTTTTAGTAACGCACCTTTTTGGTAAAGCATGTGATGGCTCCTCTTCTTCGCCTTATAGCTCGATCCTACTCCTAACTGAGTTTACGCCTTGTTAGAGGCAAACAAGCTATCTATCTACGTCGGGTGAAGGCTCTACGGTTTTTAACGTAGTATTTCCAAACACCCTCGCTTTATTCAAGACCTCCCCAGTTCACGTTGTGTAATTTTTTGTTTCGAACTATAGGGGATGAATTGGTTTTGTGGTAACCCTGACGCAAGCTAAACTTAAATTAAATACTGGGGTATGAAGTTCGTGAATGTTCATGGAAACGCAAACAAAACTACCTAGCACGTCAATTAAGCCCTACGGTGCAATTGCTAAACATACTATGTTCCGTGGCCCTATATTATTTACCTATCATTCCTACGGACTGGAACCACTGCATCTGGTGTAGCTGCGCTTCCAGAGTGCGCGATCCTCTGCTTCCATGCCCTCTCCGCTCGATCCCCCATTGTCCTACCTGTATGGGATCGACCGCCATCCACTGGAAAGGTTAGTGACGTGCCGTTATCACATGCGCATGCACATATAGAGTACATAGGTCCCCTGAAAGCCCTCGAGTCCTTCGTAGCCGCTCCTATGGATGATTCCGTCTTCGACGCCCTCGCTGATTAATAATTTTATCTTCCGCCGTTATCTCGCTGTGCTTATTTACGATCTTTTATATTTACTCTGCATTGTCTTTATATCAATTACATTGTTACGTTTATTTACTAGCCGGCCTAAGTTCCGTCACCTGTATCTGGCCCTATGTCTCATTCTAGTGGTACGTTGGGTTCTAATGGATAAGGGGTTTGTAGAAGGTATGTGTAAATGTATGTGTACGCGGAAAATGTGGTTGCTTTAAATTCGGCCCCTCCGTACCCAAAGGCTCATCGGTGACTGATCCCATCTTCCTTCTCCCGACACGAGTTCCGGATACGTTGACCTGAGCCTGGATGCGCCTTTTCATGTTGGGCCTCTTCTGTGCAAAGTACCGCACCATCCCTCGCGTCAGTGTCTGGCGTCCGGGCTCAGAGCCAGTTTGCCCCCCGAATTCCAACTCCTCCAGGTTAAACTAAGTTAAACTACGGTATATATACTGAAGCTACTGTAAAGATGGTCCCGGGCCACCTGTCAAGTCAAAAATATGCGAGTGGGGAAGGGGAGTTTCCTAGGCTCCCCAACCCTCGCCTGTGAGCAACTGCAGCCCATTGGCCATTCGCGACACTACAGTGACTGCAACCACCCTCCCAGGTAGTACTTATTATAATCTGATATGCATCAATACGTTCAATCCATTCCAGACGAGGGAAGACATCCGCACGGGTGTTGTGCCACCCGTGAAGAGCCCCCTCATACACTACGTACGAATAGATACATACTAATAAAATATAATATACATACATATACTTACATATACAATACATAAATAAATACTTGTAATGGTTGGTTGCCATGTGGTTTCACGAGGCCATGACCCCTCGTATTAGTAGATGGAAAGGTGGATCTGGACAGTAGGGATATGCCTAGCCACTGGCCAGGGATGTCGGTGTATTTTCTCCAAATGGTGTACAGCTAGAATCCTGCCATCGATGATGATGGGATCTGCCTAATTATCTCCGACTGATGTGTAACTGGAACCCTGCCATCACTGATGAAGATGATGTTGTCACTATCGAAACGTCACCTGATGATATTAGCTGAACCGCCGCTAGTGATGATGATGATGATGATGATACTATCGTAACGTTTCCTGACGATATATATATCGGAGACACCGCTAATGATGATGATGATACTATCGGAACGCCTCCTGACTATATATGACTGGGACACCGCTAATGATGATGATGATGATGATACTATTGGAACGTCTCCTGACGATATATAACTGGGACACTGCTAATGATGATGATGTTGGTGATACTATCGAAACGCCTCCTGACGATATATAGCTGGACCACCGCTAGTGATGATGATGATGATGATGATACTATCGTAACGTCTCCTGACTATATATAGCCGAAACACCGCTAATGATGATGATGATACTATCATAACGACTCCTGACGATATATAGCTGAAACACCGCTAATGATGATGATGATGATGATGATGCTATCGAAACGCCCCCTGACTATATATAACTGGGACACTGCTAATGATGATGATGATGATGATACTATTGAAACACCTCCTGACGATATAAAGCTGAACCACCGCTAGTGATGACGATGATGATGATGATACTATCGCAACGCCTCCCGACGATATATATCTGGAACACCGCTAGTGATGATGATGATACTATCAGAACGCCTCCTGACTATATGTGACTGGAACACCGCTAATGAAGATGATGATGATGATACTATTGAAACACCTCCTGACGATATGTGACTGGAACACCGCTAATGAAGATGATGATGATGATACTATTGAAACGTCTCCTGACGATATACAACTGGGACACTGCTAATGATGGTGATGATACTATCGGAACGCCTCCTGACTATATATGACTGGAACACCGCTAATGAAGATGATGACGATGATACTATTGAAACGTCTCCTGACGATATACAACTGGGACACTGCTAATGATGGTGATGATACTATCGGAACGCCTCCTGACTATATGACTGGAACACCGCTAATGGAGATGATGATGATGATACTATTGAAACACCGCCTGACTATATATAACTGGGACGCGGCATATGAATAGACAAATAAATACCTAATTAATTAATTAATCATCAATTAAATAAATAAATAGAAATGAATAATTAAGTTCGGCGTCGAGCACACGGGCCGATGATGATGCTATCGAAACGCCGCCTGACTATATATAACTGGGACGCGGCATATGAATAGACAAATAAATACCTAAATAATTAATTAATCATCAATTAAATAAATAAATAGAAATGAATAATTAAGTTCGGCGTCGAGCACACGGGCCGATGATGATGCTATCGAAACGCCGCCTGACTATATATAACTGGGTCGCGGCATATGAATAGACAAATAAATACCTAATTAATTAATGAATCATCAATTAAATAAATAAATAGAAATGAATAATTAAGTTCGGCGTCGAGCACACGGGCCGCGCGATCCCTT